>JAFIRS010004861.1:0-72678 GCA_018342105.1 Gonioctena quinquepunctata
AAAAATATAATGAACACACTGCTATTTTTAGTCAGTTTTTACCTAAATAAATTTTTTTTACTTTTTTTTAAAAAAAAAAGGGAGAAAACTTCAGATATTTCCCCTTTTTGGTTAAAAAAGTTTTTTTTAAAAATTTTTTGAATGTGACATATTTAAAAAATCTCCCGGCCCAAAAAAATATTTTTATACATACCTTTTTTTAAAACACTATTCATGATTTGAATTCATTTTCCCGGGGGGGAAAGGGAAAAAAGCTCTGTTTTAATAAATTTTTCAACAGGGGTATTTCTATTTTTAAGGGCCCGACGAGTTTCCAGAAAAAATATATCTTAATTGCCGGGTCAGAAATGGGGGAAAAGTCAAAATTGCATCGCCCTTAAATTCATAAATTGTCAGATCATTTGCGACAGCTTCCTTTTTTTAGCCAAAAGGTTCCATTACCAGGGTTTTGATTGCTAAGATTTTCAATGGTAATGAACAGTTTTTTAAAAAGGGGGAAAAAATTTGAGAAGGGGAAATAAAAAAAAGTAAAGAAATGTTAAGATGTGCTGATAGATTGAGTTTTGGAGCAGTTCATCCGAGGGAACCCTTTTCCCTTTTAAAATTTAAATTTTTTATGCTAACCCCGCAAAAATCAAAAAACCGGAATAAGTATAAAATGGGAAAAAGGGAATTCCAACTGAAAGGGGGGGTTTTTAAAAGGTTGATATTTTTGCCTAAAAAATTTTTCCTTTGCCCGAGGGGAAAAATTTTAAAAGGGGGAAAAAACGGGGAGTTAGCGGAAGGGGCAAGGAAGACCAAAGGGGTTTTTGGTTATGAACCAGCCGTTCGCCCCCTTGGAGGTAAGGGGGAATATTGTCCCTCGAATTTATACAAAACGCAGGGAAAAAAAACCCCAAAAGGAAATTTTTGGGGGTGGCCCCCCCGATCAAGGGGGATGAAGGAGTTTTTGGATGTTGAGGGAGAGCTGAGGCCCGAAAAAAGCGCTCAGTAGACGGCTTAAGAATTTTCCCCGGGGGGTTTTTTAACCACCTGACGGAAAAAAGTCCGATAAAGGGGGCCCCATTTTGTTTTTTGAAATTTTCCCCAAAAAAAAATTTTTTTTTGATATATTGAGGATTTTTTTTTTGGATATATTGAAACTTTATTTTGCATATTCTTGATGTTAGAACGAAGTTTTTTTTAAAAAAATTTAAAAAATTTTAAAAAAAATTTTTTATAGCCAATGTTTTTTGTGTAATTCAATTTTTCGGCGTGAGAAATTTCCCGGGGGTATTTTTTTCCCCATGATCAATATAATTTGGGGGTTTGGAAATTTTATTTTGGGCAAATTTGGGTTTTTTAAAAATTTTAAAAAAATGGGTTGTTCAACAACAACAAAAAAAAAAAAACTGAGAATTGAGCTACTGACAAAGACTAAAAAAAAATTCCTTAAAAAAAAAATGTCTGACCGCCCAAGGAAATATTTCCCTTTTTCCATCATAAACAAGCTGTACAAAAAAAAAAAAAAAAATGTTTTAAAAAAAATTTTCATAGTTTTTCCCCTTCACCATATAAAAATGATAATAATAAACACTCCCCCCCTTTTGTTTTCGAAATAGTCCCGTTATTTCATTTTTTTAAATTTGAAATATTATAAAGAAAAAACTAATTTTAAATTTAAAAGGGAAAGGGAAAAAAAAAAGGGGGATCATAAAAAAGAAGTAACAAATAGAAATAGTAAAGAAAAACCCAAAAAAAACTTTCCCCTTTTAAAAAAAATTAAAAGGTGAAATGATAGAAAACAACAAAAAAAAAACAGATATGTTCAATTTATACCACCATGGGTACAGATATGCCTTTTTTAAAAAAAAAAATATGAAACTCTCCCCCCCTAACCCCTTTTAATGATCCATCGATCTCAGAACCAAATTTTTTTTTCCCAAACCCGTCACATATAATGGGAAGGGCCTCATGGCCAATTTGGGGAAAAAAAAAATGTGCACCTGGCCCTGACGGTATCACTAGTAAAAAGATTAAAAAAATTTTTCATAAGGGGGTTATTCTTCCTTCAGTTCATGTAATTAACCTTTTTTTTAAAAAAAAGGAAAAAATTCCCCAAAAGGGGGTGGAAAAAATTTACCCCAATATATAAAACAGGTGAACATAACGTCTTTTTTAATTAATGACCTATTCTGTGATAAATAACTTTTTGGGGAAAATTTTTTGGGGAAAAAAAATTTTGAAAGAAGACTAACGGCTTTTTTTTAAAAAAAATGATGTCGTCACAGATAGACAATTTTTTTAGAGACAACCAATCTTTTTAAAGCAGTTTTAAAAACATTGAAAAAAACCCAAAATTCCCCCTGGTTTTATAAAAAAAGCCCCAAAAAAATTTTTTCCCCCAAGGAGGGTACTGTATCACTCGAATTGTTGCCTAAAAAAATTAAAATTTTGGGGGTTTGAGGTAAGGGGGTGATATGATGAGAGATTATCTGTCGCAAAGGTCACAAATTGTGGGAAAAAAAAATTGTTTTTAGTGAACCAAAAAATTTTTTTTCAAAATTGAGTCCCGGGGGGGAACAGTATTGGGTCCAATACTCTTTTTTTATATATCAATAGCATAACTTCTATAAAAGAACTCCAAAGGAAATTCCCCCCTGCCAGAGACAAAGCACTATCATATAGAGGAGACCCAATGGAAAATTAAAAAAAATTTAGAAATGGATCTTCGAAATTTCCCAACAAATATGGCTAAACCCCCAATCTTCTAAGTCTCAAAGCAAGTTTCCCAAAAATTTTTTTTCATTTTTTTTTATAAAAGAACAGCCTCTCTACGACTATTTAACAATACACCATTGTAGTAACGTAAATAAGTGCAATTGCCCCAATTTTTAAAAAAAAAAAAACCCAATATGAAATATCTCGGGAAAATTTTTGTGGATCAACATTTACGGGGTGGGTACCCCGGGGGCCCAAAAAAGGGGAAAAAAAAAGGGTTTTGGGGGAAATTATCCATAAAAAATTTATAAAAGAGAGATCTTAAACAAAAAAAAAACTTTTTTGTACCATACAACCCCCCCGGGGTTTTTTTAGTTATTAGAACTGATAAAAAGTGTGGGGAGGCTCCGTAAATTTTTTGGGGGAAACCACAATCAACTCAAAAAAATTCCCCCTTTTTAAAAAAAAATCATTAAAAAAAAAACCCTTATTTTCCAAACCCCCCAGCCCCAAAAGGGATGTTGGGGGAAATTGGGGGCAAAAAGGGTTAATATATATATATATATATATATATATATATATATATATATATATATATATATATATATATATATATATATATATATATATAAAAAAAATATATATATATATATATATATATATATATATATATATATATATATATATATATATATATATATTTTTTTATAGTTTCTCCCCAGAAAAAAAACCTTGTTTTCCCCCGTTTCCAAACCAAAAGCAAAATGAGTGAAAGGTTTTTAAAAAAAATTTCCCCAAAACATAAGCTGCCCTTTTTCCCCTGACAACCTGGGTAAAAAAAAGGAATTTGAAAAATTCTTAAAAAAATTTTTAAAACCCCCAAATTTAAATTTTGAAAATGTGAAAAGGGAAAAAAAAAAATTTTTTGGGAATAAAAATCCGGTCGCCCCACGATCCGGGCCCCCCCTTCCCCCGTTGTGCCGCAATTTTTTGGGGCCCGGGGAGAAACATTTATTTTCCCCATTTTCCCCCCTTTTTTCATTCCGCCCCGCCAAAAAACCCCCACAAAAATTTAAGAAAAAAAAAATTAATTTTTTCGTCCCCAAATTTCCCAAAAAGTTTACCAACAACGGGGGAAAAAACCAAAAAAAAAACAAAAGGTTTCCCAAAAAATTTTAAAAAGGGGGGATTTTCCGCCCCCGGCCCCCCCCAAAAAGGGGCCCGGGGTTTAGGAAAAAAGCCGCCATTCGGCCTGTTTTGACGCCCGTTATTCCCCCGGCCCCTTTTTCCCCCTTTTCCCGTGACCAAAAAAGCCGGGCCCCAACTATACCGCACCTTCCCCTTTTTTTTAAAAAACAAATTATTTGATTCCGCCCAAATCATATGACTCCCCTTTCTTTTAAATGATGCAAAAAAAGTTTTGGGCTCAGAAATTCCCCTTTTTCAAAAAAATTTTCCGAAAAAATTTAGGTTACGTGGGTTCCTTTCCCCAAAAAGGCCAAAATTTTAAATTTTCCAGGGGTAAAACCCCAATTTTTCTGGCTTTAAGACCAAAAAACCCTTAAAATTTTTTGGGTTTTCTCCCAAAAATTTTAAAAGAAAAATAACGAAAAAGAAAAAAGGGGCACGGGGGACCCCCCCAAATATTTAAAAGCCATTACATCGGTATATCCCCTTAAAAATTTTTAAAAACCTTAACCCCTTCCAAAGGTCATAACTCCCATATGTTAAACCCCTTTTAACTTCCCAGGGGAAAATTTTACGTTTCGTATGAGGGTTTTTTTGGGAAAAACCCTTTTTTCTTTTTTCGAAATTTTAAACATATCCAAATTTAACTTTTTCGCTTTCAGAAAACCGGGGAAATTTTTTTTATACCGGGCGGAACCCCAAAAAAAATTTTTTTGGAAAAAGGGGTTTGAGCCCGTCATCATAAAAAAAAAATTTTTGGGTTCAAATTTTTCAAAAATTTTGGAAACCCCCAAATTTTTTTAAATTAAAATTTAAAAAAAGGGTTTTTCCCAATAAACGGGGGCCAAAAAAAAAATTTTCCCCAAATTTTTAAAACCCAAAAATAACTTTCCCGTCATTTGTTAATTTTCCCCAAAAAAAAAAATTTTTCCAAAAAAAGTTGCCGGGGTTTTCAAAATCAATTAAAAGTTTTTGGGAAATTTCCCGTTTTTTGTTTTCCCCTTTAAAAATTTTGGGAAAAAAAACAAACTCAAAATGTTTAAAAAAAATCAACCCCCAAAAAAAATGGAAATATTTTTTTCCCAGCGATTCCAAAACCCCCCCAAAAAAATGGGGAAAACCCGGGGAAAACCAAACAAAAGAACAAAGTTTTCCCAAAATTGTTTTTTCCCCGAAAAACAGATTGGTTTCCTTTAGAAAATTTTATAAAAAATGCCCGGTTTAAATAAAAAAAAAATTTTTTTTTAAAAAACCCCCAAAAATTTTCCCTTTTTTGAGAAAAATCCTTCGAATTGAGGCCCAAAAACCCCCCTTTCAAAATTTTAAAATTTTTCCCATTACATTTAACACCCTTTGCGACATAAAAACCCCCAAAAAAAATAAAAAACCCCGCCAAAAACGACTCCCTTTTTAACGAAAAAAAGGGAAAATTGGGAAAAAAAAAAAACTAAAAATTAAAAACAAACCTTTAAGAAAAGTAACGAAAATTTCGGGGTTGGGAAATTATGTTGGGCCCCATTTTCCCCCCTCAATTTCCGATGTTTTTGCCGAAAAATTTTAAAAAAATACAAAAACCCAACTTCTAAAATTTTATAATTCTCAAATATAAAAACTAAAAAATTTAATTTTTTTTTTTGGGTTTCCCCCGAAAGCCAAAGGGGGTTTTTAGGGGCAGAAAAATTTTCACTTTTTTAAAAAAAAAAAAACAAAAAAAAGGGGGGGAAAGGGGGGTTTAATTTTTTTTTCCCCCTCAAAAAAACATTTGTTTTTTTTTTGAGTGATTTTTTTTTGGAACATCCAGATAAGTGACTGATATATATATATATATATATATATATATATATATATATATATATATATATATATATATATATATATATATATATATATATATATATATATATTTTATCAGTCACTTATCTGCCACATGACATAAAAACTATAATAAAACCAACAAACTAGATTCGCTGAAAATAAGTCTTTAATATTACCAATTTTTCGAAAGCACATACACAACGGTATGTATTTTTTACCGGCCCAAAACTGTACAATTATCTGCCACATGACATAAAAACTATAAACTCCTTGCAAGTATAAAAAAACCATGAAAAATTTATATATGAAAAAAAAACCTGCTGAAAATTTTATGAAGAAAAAAAAAACAAAAAAAATCCTTCTTTTTTGATTGAAACAAACTCTCGTCACACACCTCTTTTTCTCTTGCCGTCGCATTTCTTTCTAATTCTATTTTATTTTTCTCTTCTTTTTTATTTTACTTTTGGTTTTCATCTCTTTCTCTTTTCCCGTGAAATTATCAATACTAGGGTACCTAATTCTGTTACCGCTCATCTTGATGAAACACTTAAACCACTTCAAATACATTTCAAGGCCACAACACAAGCAATTAAATTGCTTATGGTGGGTTGTCTATATTTGAAGTGGAATATAATAATATTTAGAAATTATAACATGTAAATTCTGTAAATTATGGTATGGTATGTGAATAAATGAAATATTCGGCGTGAGTATTAGCTCGGAAAGTAGTTGTTCGTTGGGGAATATCGAATCAAGACATAATTTCACATTCAAAATAGAATATATGTGCTGTTGGCTTGATTTCTTGAAGGTTTGCTAGACAATAATTTCGTTATGGCACAAGTTTTGGATTTGTGTTTTTCCTTTTCTCTTATTTTTCTTTGTTGGAAAAAGATAGTCAGTGCTAGGTTTCTAGCATATGATTGATTTTTTACTTTTTGGTAATCTAGTAGTTTTTGATTCACGTAAAGTGATGTTAAATCATTGAAGATAGGTTGTAATAATGAGTAAGCGGGAAGGTTTTGGAATTTATTTCCACCCTCGTTTGTGTTTGAGCATCTAGTTCAGAGAATTATTTGTCTCAAATACATGAGTAATTTTTGGGGTTTGGCTATTAGATATTTTTTTTGTCTGTAGGAGCCATGTTAAATATTTTGATCAATTGTCTTGCTGGTGAGAGGACCGATGTACTGTATTATCGGTTGGTAAGATAATCCTTAATATTTACTTGGAGTACATCCGAAGCTTTTTTGTTCTTTTTGTCTGGTGTTGATAGCACTTTTAGGTGTGGTGAAATCCTATATTTTCAGTGAGGTTGGTTAGGAATCCTTTGAAAATTCCTAAAATATGAGTATATACCATTTTTTGTTTGGAGTAAATTTTTGACTCTACTTTGGTTGTATTTTTTCATTTTTGGGATTTGTTGGAGATTTATTTGGGGTGTAAGTGTGCTTCTGAAGGAAATCAAAACACGAGACATTTCTTGCCTCTAGAGATTGTGCAATTTTGATTTCGTTGAGTTGCCTATTATCCTCAGCTTAACCACATCTGATATTCTGAGTATGTTTTTTTTGATGAATCCTTGTGGTGTGCACATTCAACTAAAGTATTGGAATAAAGAGTTATCTTTTGAATTCTGGTTGAGTTGTGGAAGATTCATTTGAGTGTATTCAAAAATATTTTTGTACTTTGATACCGTTGGAAAAATATGAGTATTTTCGGATAATTTGGCAAAAATATGAGGTTGGTAAAGCTTTTGGTTTGCCAAAATAATTTTTTTTGCAAATTTAATTGAGTCCAAAATTGTTTTTTCTGTTGTTATGATGACTGGAGCAGTCAAGTTATCTTTTGGTTAGTGTATTTTTGGATTCATATACTTTGAATAAAAATATATCTTATATATATTATGGTTGAACTAGAATTTTGCTGGGAAGAATTAAGTTAGAAAACTCAATATTTTTGACATATGTTCATATTTCGATCAATGAATGCTTGCAGTTTATATTTTCAGGGTTTGAGTACTCAAATCATAGCATTCATATCGATTATTACTGTACATGTGTAGTATCTTCTCATGAGTTGAGAGTTCAAGGAGTTTAACTTATATGAGGTAGTTATGACCTGGTTAATTTTTGTGAGTTAGAGAACTCAAAATAATTTTGATGTGCATATATCTTCGTCATGGTGATGCTTGTGTATAATATTTGGTGGGTTTAAGTACTCAAATTACCTTGTGCATATGCATTTATCTTGTCATTGATATATGTGCATATTAACTTTTTGGGAGCTTGAAAGCTCGTATCGTGTTAGAGTTATTGGATACTTCAGATGTTCCAGCAAAATTGGGGTCAATTTTCATGCTCCAGTGAAATTAAGTTCATTTTTGGACACAGGAAAATTTTGGATTTAGACCTACGTAACCTCAAATTTTTGGTCATGGACTCTTTGACAAGGTGAATTTCTGAGCACTTATATCTTTCATAGCATCACTTAATGTTAATTTTTGGGTAGTCATATGATTTAGGGCGGAATCAAATAATTTGATTCAAAACTTCAAAATTTTTAAGGGACTCGTTTTTGTTGGGTGCGGGTATAGTTCAGCCTGGCTGTCAATTTTTGACGGGATCACTGGAAGGGAAAATATTAGGGGGTCATAACTTGGCTGGTAGTGAGCCTACGGGCGATCATAACTTTAGGCCTTGAATGGCGGCTGAGTTTGATTACTGTATTGACCTGAGCTCCTTTTGAACTGTCAGACTGAAGATTTAATCGCAGTGGCGAAATTGGGAACACTCCCGCACAATTTTGGCATATTTTTTTGTGAACCTTATGTTAATTTTTTTTAGTTTGGTGACACTACAGTTACTCCAGTTGTTGGTGACAGCTGGTTGAGTCAAATTGGTTGACATTTATATTGATATTTTTTTTTTCACCAAGTGTGTGCTGAATGATGGGTTCCTTGTCCGGATTCGGTGGGATCGGTAGTTGTCTCAAATAATCTGGAGACGTGTGGATATAGATGTTTCTCACCGGCGCAGCAATAACATCTAGCAGCGACGAGGGCATCTTGGCTGGATTATTTGGGAGGGTTCCGATCGTATGGGTTCTTGACCTGGATGTCATCATTCATCACAACCTATATATTTTTTTTTCACTCATTAGTCTGCTACAGTTGCAGAGAGTTGAAGTTTCAGTTGGTACATATCAAAGATTTATTATTTTTGAATTTGTTGGAATTCTCTTTTTCTTATTTCACATAGGTTGTCATGAGTACAACGAGTAAAAGCTTTAGCTTATGATTATGGAATTTTTTTCAATTATTAGAACCTTTCACTCATTTTGCCTGTCAGTTATACAGGAGGAAATCAAGATTTTGACTCAGTAGAAGCTATAATTCACATTTATCACTTTTGAGTAAAGTATTTTTGGAATAAAAAATTGCAAAGCAATGCTTTGAAATTTTTTCTGCGGAGAAGGGGGATGTGTAACGATATATCTGTTACATTTCCTATTGATATGCTCTATGGTCGATTCATTCACTTCCCTATTCAGAATCTGTTACATCACCTATTGAAAATCTTAGCGACATCTGACCGTCGGTAATGGAAAAATCATTTAGGCTAAAAGAAGAAGAGCTGTCGCAAATGATCTGACAGTACGATGAGATTTAAGGCGATGCATGTGACATTCTTGCCCCTTTTCTGATCTTTCGGCAATTAAGATATATTGTTTTCTGAAGCTCGTCGGCCATTGAAGAGTAGAATATGCCATGTTGAAATAATTTATTAAATCAGAGCATTTTCCTTTCTCCGCGAATATGAATAGTGTAGTAGTGAAGTATTAATGCATTTGGTGGTTTTTGAAAAAGCATCTTTCGTTGAATTGGATTGTGTGAATTGAAGAGGCAAACACTTATTCTTATTGTTATGAAAGCATCTGTACAAATTGTATATATTGAAAATATTTCATTATGAAATGTGGTTTTATTTACTTTTCATTTATTTTTGATTCTCTATGGTGGAAAAATACCAGACTTTACAAACAAATTATCTTTAATATGGATAACTTTAGACATGTCTTTTGAATTTTGTTGAACCATCTTCCCTAGTTTTGTCAAGTTGCATACATAAGAATGTTTTTTATTGGTTACTACGTCCTTGACTTGCATGGTGTCAGGCTCTGAGATCGTGGTCTGAATTTGTCCACTACTACTGGAACAATGTTATTTTCAACTCGCATATTTTCTTCCTCTGGAGTAGAAATGTTTTTCTGGACATAAATAATGTTTTTAGTCGATTGAAATCGTAGTCTTCGATGACTAAATTTTGAATTGGCACAAAATTATGATTATCACTAGAAGGGAGAATCGAAGGAACATCACAATTGAAGAACATATAAGCCAATAAACTAAAATAAAATGCCTGGACTATTGAATATTTGTTCCAATTTCATATTATTAGGTATATAGACTCTGATCTCTGCTTATTTATACGCAGAAATCATTATTATTTTCTGCTCCCTCCCTTGATAAATTCTAGAACTTGTCTAACCGACACTAGATGGTGCTTTCAGAATTATTATAACAATATTCCGTTTGGCAATTCGACTGTATCTTTGGGAGTTTCAGAGAGAGCAAATTTTTTGCAGCTCCAGAAAAACTTTGTAACGATTACACTGCGGAGCAGTATAAGTTACAAGTTGTATATAAATTACTAACAGTATAGATTCACATCATAATTTTTATTATTCTCGTTGTTTAAAAAAGATATATCAAGATGATAATCGTTCATCCACATATTTCTGTATAAAGTAAATAAAAAGGGCCCCGTATTTTGCATTATATCTCTGAAGTAATTCTCTTTATTATATGGTAGACTTATTCAAAAATGATGACGACAAGATATCAATTCGTTTGTGAGACGATTAAAGGCCACCAGCATCAGTGATGTGAGCATCAGTGGTTGCCTATCGATAGTTTCTAAGAGACAGCTGATAGATTTATAGCAATGAAAACTTGACTAGGAGTATTGTCATTAGATGTGTTCTGTCCTTTCCCTTCACAATAGATTGGAAGGAGTGATTCCAAAATGAAAGGGAAATATGTTGAAGGTTGACGACTAAATTTAAATTACCCACGGAATTTGGATTTCCGGTTTTCTAGTGAGAAAGTTGAAGTGAAGGAGCTTTCCGGAAAAAGGTCCTTTTTTCGCTGAGAAAGTGATGGCGAGGACAACCATGTAGTTTTTCTCTTCTGAGTAGTAGTTTTGAGATAGTGAAGATTTGAATACAGTTTCCATTGTGTATGGTTCAACACATTATCGCAGTTTTGATGGTTACTATATGAATGCGATTACACTTCTCACGAGATTGAAAATGATTATAGGCATGCACGAGATTTACATCACGAGTTATTAATGGAGAATGACAGAAGCTCAACTTTGATAATTGATGGATAACCTACTTTTACCAAATATATGAATGGACAATTTTGAATGGAAATGAAAACCTTGATGGAAGTATTAATGCATTTGGTGGTTTTTGAAAAAGCATCTTTCGTTGAATTGGATTGTGTAAATTGAAGAGGCAAACACTTATTCTTATTGTTATATAAGCATCTGTACAAATTGTATATATAAAGAATATTTCTTTATGAAATTTGGTTCTATTTACTATCATTCATTCTAATAAAAATTTAAAAAATTATCATCAATATGGATAACTTTAGACATGTCTTCTGATTTTTGTTGCCTCATCTTCCCTAGTTTTGTCAAGTTGCATACATAAGAATGTTTTTTGTTGGTTACTACGTCCTTGACTTCATGGTGTCAGGCTCTGAGATCGTGGTCTGAATTTGTCCACTACTACTGGCACAATGTTATTTTCAACTTGCGAATTTTCCTCCTCTGGAGTAGAAATGTTTTTCTGGACATAAATAATGTTTCTAGTCGATTGGAGTCGTAGTCTTCAATGATTACATTTTGAACTTGCACAAAATTATGATTATCACTAGAGAGGAGAATCGAAGGAACATCACAATTGAAGAATATATAAGCTAATAAACTGAAATGAAATGCCTGTATTATTGAATATTTGTTCCAATTTTATATTATTACGTATATACACTCTGATCTCTGCTTATTTATAGGCAGAAATCATTATTTTTTTCTGTTCCCTCCCTTGATGAATTCAAGAACTTGTCTAACCGACACTAGATGGTGCATTCAGAATTATTATAACAATCATCGTTTGGCAACTCAACTGTATCTTTGGGTGGAGTTTTCGAGAAAGCAAGAATTTTTGCAGCTCTACAAAATTTTTGTAACGTTTACACTGCGGAGCAGTATAAGTTACGAGTTGTATATAAATTACTAACAGTATAGACCCACATAATAATTGTTATTATTCTCGTAGTTCAGAAAAGATATCTCAAGATGATAATCTTTCATCTACATATTTCTGTATAAAGTATTTTGCATTATATCTCTGAAGTAATTCTCTTTATTATATGGTTGACTTATTTAAAAGTGATGATGACAAGTTATCAATTCGTTTGTTAGACGATTATAGGCCACCAGCATTAGTGAGGTGAGCATCAGTGGTTGCCTATCGATAGTTTCTAAGAAACAGCTGATCGATTTGTAGCAATGAAAACTTGACTAGGAGTATTGTCATTAGATGTGTTCTGTCCTTTTCCTTCACAATAGATTGGAAGGAGTGATTCCAAAATGGAAGGAAAATATTTTGAAGGTTGAGGACTCAATTTAAATTACCCAAGGAATTTGGATTTCCGGTTCTCTAGTGAGAAAATCAAAGTGAAGGAGCTTTCCGGAAAAAGGTCCTTTTTTCGCTGAGAAAGTGATGGCGAGGACAACCATGTAGTTTTCTCTTCTGAATAGTAGTTTTGAAAAAGTGGAGATTTGAATACAGTTTCCATTGTGTATGGTTTAACACATTATCGTAGTTTTGATGGTAACAATATAAATGCGATTACACTTCTCACGAGATTGGAAATGATTATGGTTCTGCACGAGATTTACACCACGAGTTATTAATGGAGAATGACAGAAGGTCAACTTTGATAGTTAATGGATAACCTACTTTTACCAAATATATGAATGGACAGTTTTAAATGGAAATGAATACCTTGATGGAAGTATTAATGCATTTGGTGGTTTTTGAAAAAGCATCTTTCGTTGAATTGGATTGTGTAAATTGAAGAGGCAAACACTTATTCCTATTGTTATATAAGCATCTGTACAAATTGTGTATATTAAAAATAGATTATAATTATAGATTGAAAGGAGTGATTCCAAAATGGAAGGAAAATATTTTGAAGGTTGAGGACTAAATTTAAATTACCCACGGAATTTGGATTTCCGGTTCTCTAGTGAGAAAATCAAAGTAAAGGAGCTTTCCCGCGAAAGGTCTTCTTCTCGCTGAGAAAGTGATGGCGAGGACAACCATGTAGTTTTTCTCTTCTGAGTAGTAGTTTTGAGAAAGTGAAGATTTGAATACAGTTTCCATTGTGTATGGTTAAACACATTATCGCAGTTTTGATGGTAACTATATGAACTCTCGCTCCATACACACTTCTCAGGATCCACTGTCACCACAAATCAAAACCCCAGATATGAAATCCCTGCAAACCTTCATTTGAGGGCAAAAAGGGCAGACTGGGTAGTGGCTAAACGAACGGTAACTCATTCAAAAGTAGTGTGGGCAATAAACTCCTTCAAGCCTTACAAGTCTCCGGGCCCAGATGGAGTATTTCCCATACTACTTCAGAGTGGAGTTGAACATCAAGCACCAGAACTGTGCAGACTGTACAGGCTGAGCCTAGCATTGGGATGGCTACCTCAAACCTGGAAAACGTGGTCTTTATTCCAAAACCTGGACGGGACTCATACGACCAGGCAAAGGCATACAGACCAATAAGCCTATCTTCATTTTTTCTGAAAGGCTTTGAAAAACTGATAGATAGAGACATAAGGGAAACTGCTCTTGTAGAGCGGCCTTTACATCAAAACCAACATGCCTATCTAACAGGAAAATCATGCGAGACAGCACTTCATCAGCTTGTTACAAGGCTTAAAGAGTCTCTAGCAAACCAAGAAATTGCACTATGCACTTTTCTAGACATCGAAGGAGCCTTCGACAACACCTCCTCTGAAAGTATGGTCTCTGCGGCCACTCGAAGAGGCATTGACGAAACCACCCGTAGGTGGATACACTCAATGCTTCATAATAGACTGGTCCAAGCCAACATATTCGAGGAAACAGAGCAGGTTGAAATTTCCAGAGGTAACCCCACAGGGAGGCATATTTTCCCCCCTTCTGTGGAACATGGTTGTAGATGAACTGCTAATTTCTCTGAATAACCAAGGGTATTACTCTCAAGGGTCATCCTCATCAAGGGAAAGAGTACTCGAACAACCTCAGAGCTAATGCAAAATGCACTGAGGACAGTAGAGGAATGGTGTAACAGAGAGAGCCTAAGGGCAAATCCGAACAAAACAACACTAATTCCCTTCACCCGGAGAAGAAACATGGGAGATCTCATACCTCCCAGACTATTCGGTGAAACATTACTGCAGGTGAAATATCTAGGGCTGATTCTTGACAAGAAACTAACCTGGAACCCGCATCTTCAACATGTAACCAACAAAAGCAAGATAACCTTCATGATGTGTAGGAGAGCTTTTGGAAAAACCTGGGGGCTTAAACCGAAAGCCATGCACTGGCTTTACACAGCGGTAATAAGACCAAGAATAACTTATGGCTCACTCTTATGGTGGCCAAAAACAAATCAAAGACAGGCAAAAACCAACCTTGGGAAAATCCGGAGGCTTGCCTGTCTCTGTATCACGGGTGCAATGAATAGCACTGCAATGGAAATCATCCTAAACCTCGAACCCCTTGACTGACATGTCATTGGAGAGGCCAGGATGAGTGCATACAGACTGAAACAAACAAAAAACGTAATACCACTTGGCAAATGCTCCACGATATTCCAAGCTGAAACACATGCTATCATGGTATGCATTAAGGAGAATCTAGAAAGTGGTTATGGGAAAAAACACATCTACATTCTATCTGACTGTCAAAGTGCTATCAAAGCACTCAACTCTATACAGATAAAGTCCAAACTGGCCTGGGACTGCCTCCAGAACCTCATCGAGCTGGCAAAACATAACAAGGTCACCTTGATGTGGGTGCCAGGTCATAGAGGCATTGAAGGCAACGTCAAAGAGGACCAGCTAGCTAGGCAAGCATCTGAAACGCTATTCACAGGGCCAGAACCTGCACATGGGATTAGCAAAACCGATGCAGGACCCTGATCGACGAGTGGATAAAAAGAAGACACCAACAATATTGGGATCAAACTGTCGGGCAAATACACAGCAAAGTCATGGTAGGGTATCCAAACCGGACCCTGACGGCTGACCTTCCCAACCTGAACAGAACGAAGGCTCGTATAATAATAGGTCTGTTGACTGGACACTGCGGCCTAATAAAACACCTAAACACCATGGGAGTACGCAGGGAAACCGTGGAGTGTAGGCTATGTGATGAAGAGGAAGAAACAGCCTCTCATATTATCTTCGACTGTGACGCCCTAAGTAGTGGGCGACACAGAATCTTTGGAGAGATCAGCCCGGAAACAGGCATGAATTCGAAGAACCTCATCAACAGACTTCTGAACCTAATTAAAGGCACAAACCTGTTTGAATGAGGAACCACTGACGACAGAGTGATACAATAGACCCCAGCTGGTCGCAGTGTCAAGGGAAGCTAAGTGCCAACCCTGTCTCTGGCTCGTCAGCTTTCAACCAACCAACCCCCAACCAACTATATGAATGCGATAACACTTCTCACGAGATTGGAAATGATTATGGTTTTGCACGAGATTTACACCACGAGTTATTAATGGAGAATGACAGAAGCTCAATTTTGATAATTAATGGATAACCTACTTTTACCAAATATATGAATGGACAGTTTTAAATGGAAATGAATACCTTGATGGAAGTATTAATGCATTTTGTGGTTTTTGAAAAAGCATCTTTCGTTGAATTGGATTGTGTAAATTGAAGAGGCAAACACCTATTCCTATTGTTAATAAGCATCTGTACAAATTGTAATATTGAAAATATTTCATTATGAAATGTGGTTTTATTTACTATTCATTTATTTTTAATACTCTTTGTAATAAAATTCAAGTTAATTGTTGAAATAGAATGCCCAGACTATTCAGTGAAGAGCGGTGTGGAGTTCTTTGGACCGCTTTGCTAGTTTCAAATTTTTTATGTTTCAAGCAAAGTTTTAGAAATTGTAAATTTGAATGGACGCCAGAATTTTTATTTAAACTAGGACAAAAATCCATAACCTTATTCAATAATGATTGCACATCAATTAACTTTCCCTCTGTAAATAACTACAACAATAAAACAAATACCAACTCATAACAATCTATTCACAAAATTCACATCTTTTCCAATTCCAGTACATTTGAATGAAAAATTTATTTTTTAATTCCAATGTAGAAAACGAATATTGTTTTGTTTGCTGAACTGTCGGTTTTTTCGATGACGATGTACCTTGATTGTATTTTCCTTGTCTAGCACTTAGCTAAACTTCACGAAGTGGATTGGCTCGCAATCAGGGGGTACTTATAGCTGCTGGGCGACCGATCAGGTGAACACAAGCAGCAGCTTCTGGTCCATCAAGTGTGTTCTCAGCGATTTAACATGAAAACAATATTGTTTGTGTCAGAGTTTGATATACAAAAATTATATTTCTTGAAACTTGGAATCTTTTCAATGCACTCCTCAACTCATTGTTGTTACAGTTGAGTGTAATCTCATCAAGAGATTATTACCTAAAATTATTTGAATATACAAATGAATAATATCCAGTACTGAAATTGAAGAACTATTTTTATTAATTCTTATGAATTAACAAAAATTGATCTTTGCTTTATATATGGAAGAGATGATTTTTCCTCTGATCTTGAGCAGCCAAGATATTTCGTTATCAACAATTAATAATCAGAATTTGCGACAATCAAGTTTGTTGAATTTGAATTACGAAAATGACTTCAATTTCAGCGATATTCAAGAAAGGTATATGAGAATGAATGTTTGACCAGCCGTCAAATACTTCTTCAAAAAGGTTTCTGAAAATTTAAAGAAAATTCCAAATTCCAAGTACCAAATTTATACATGAAATATACATATTAGATCACTTCAACCACATCAAAATCACAGCTCGGTGATTATTGTCACCGAATATGGAAACATACCAAAGATATATAAAAACTCATGAAAAATACATACATGTGGGATTCATGATCCTGACAGAATTCTTCAAAAATATATAATGAACGACACTGCTATTTTCAGTCAGATTAACCTAAATAAATCTAATTACTGATTTCTTAACCAAAATGCGTAGATAACTTCAGATACTTCCTTTGTGAAAAATTATCTGACGTTCTCTTGAAAATTATTTGAATGTGACATATTTGAAATATCTACGGTCCAAACTTAGTTCTCTATACATACCTTCACTGATTTGCATTCATATTCGCGGAGAAAGGAAAATGCTCTGATTTCATAAATTATTTCAACATGGCATATTCTACGCTTTAATAGCCGAAGAGCTTCAGAAAACAATATATCTTAATTGCCGACAGATCAGAAAATGGGCGAGAATGTCACATGCATCGCCTTAAATCTCATCGTACCGTCAGATCATTTGCGACAGCTCTTACTTCTTTTAGCCAATGATTGTTCCATTACCGACGTTAGATGCGCTAAGATTTTCATTAGGGAAGTGAATGAATCGAGCATAGAGCATATCAATAAGAAATGTAACAGATATATCGTTAAGATGATGACTACGATATGTATTATGAGATTTGGCAGCAGTTCGATCCTGATGGAACGCAGTACATCCGTTATGATCAGTTATCAGATTTTCTGGATGTGCTAGAGCCACCGCTGCAAATACATAAACCGAATAAGTATAAAATAGTTTCAATGGACATTCCAATCTGCAAGGGTGATCTTATGTTTTGTTAGATATTTTAGATGCTCTTACAAAAGACTTCTTTGCCCGAAAGGGTAATGCCATAGAGGAAACTGCTGAGTTAGCGGAAGTGCAAGGAAGACCGAACGAGGCTGGTTATGAACCAGTCAGTTCGACCCTTTGGAGGCAACGAGAGGAATATTGTGCTCGACTTATACAAAACGCATGGAGAAAACACAAAAGGAATCGTGGTGGCGCCACTGATCAATCTGATGAAGGAGAAGTGGATGTTGAGGGAGAGCTGGAGGCCCGACAAATAGCTGTGCAGTAGACGGCTTAAGAATATTACTGCAGGGGCATTAACCATCCTGACGGTAAAAGTCCGATCAAATGGCCACTTTGTCTTTTGAAATTTTCTCTCTTTTGAGAAATATATTTTTTGATATTTTGAGGATTTTATTTTTGGATATATTGAAATTTTATTTTGCATATCTTGATGCTAGAACGAAGTTTTGTTGTTCAAAATTTAAGAAATTAAGAGGAACGCAAATTTTATAGCCAATGTTTTTCAGGTGTAATTCAATATTCGGCGTGAGTATTATCTCGGAAAGTAGTTGTTTCATGATCAATATAACTTTAGAATTTGGAAAAAATTCTTATTTTGGGGTGAAATTTGTGGTTTGGTTCAATTTCATCAACTGTTGTTCAATATTCGGCGTGAGTATTAGCTCGGAAAGTAGTTGTTTGTTGGGGAATATTGAATCAAGCCATAATTTCACGTTCAAAGTAGAATATATGTGCTGTTGGCTTGATTTCGTGAAGGTTTGCTAGACAATAATTTCGTTATGGCACAAGTTTTGGATTTTTGTTTTTCCTTTTCTCTTATTTTTCTGGGTTGGGAAAAGATAGTCAGTGCTAGGTTTCTAGCATATGATTAATTTCTTACTTTTTGGTAATCTCAGTAGTTTTTGATGTCACGTAAAGTGATGTTAAATCATTGAAGATAGGTTGTAATAATGAGTAAGCGGGAGGGTTTTGGTATTTATTTCCACCCTCGTTTGTGTTTGAGCATCTAGTTCAGAGAATTATTTGTCTCAAAAACATGAGTAATTTTTGGGGTTTTGACATATGTTCATATTTCGATCAATGAATGCTTGCATTTTATATTTTCAGGGTTTAAGTACTCAAATCATAGCATTCATATCGATTATTTCTGTACATGTGTAGTATCTTCTCATGAGTTGAGAGTTCAAGGAGTTTAACTTATATGAGGTAGTTATTACCTGGTTAATTTTTGTGAGTTAGAGAACTCAAAATAATTTTGATGTGCATATATCTTTGTCATGGTGATGCTTGTGTATAATATTTGGTGGGTTCAAGTACTCAAATTACCTTGTGCATATGCATTTATCTTGTCATTGATATATGTGCATATCACCTTTTTGGGAGCTTGAAAGCTCGTCGTGTTAGAGTTATTGGCTACTTTAGATGTTCCAGCAGAATTAGGGTCAATTTTCAAGCTCCAGTAAAATTAGGTTCATTTTTGGACACAGAAAAATTTTGGATTTAGACCTACGTAACCTCAAATTTTTGGTCATGGACTCTTTGACAAGGTAAATTTCTGAGCACTTATATGTTTCATAGCATCACTTAATGTTAATTTTTGGGTAGTCATATGATTTAGGGCGAAATCAAATAATTTGATTCAAAACTTCAAAATTTTTAAGGGACTCGCTTTTGTTGGGTGCGGGTATAGTTCAGCCTGGCTGTCAATTTTTGACGGGATCACTGGAGGGGAAAATATTGGGGAGTCATAACTTGGCTGGTAGTGAGCCTACGGGCGATCATAACTTTAGGCCTTAAATGGCGGCTGAGTTTGATTACTGTATTGACCTGAGCTCCTTTTGATCTGTCAGACAGAAGATTTAATCGCAGTGGCAAAATTGGGAACAATCCCGCACAATTTTGGCATATTTTTTTGTGAACCCTATGTTCAATTTTTTTAGTTTGGTGACACTACAGTTACTCCAGTTGTTGGTGACAGCTGGTTAAATCAAATTGGTTGACATTTATATTAATTTTTTTTTTCACCAGGTGTGTGCTGAATGATGGGTTCCTTGTCCGGATTTGGTGGGATCGGTAGTTGTCTCAAATAATCTGGAGACGTGTGGATATAGATGTTTTTCACCGGCGCAGCAATACCATCTAGCAGCGACGAGGGCATCTTGGCTGGATTATTTGGGAGGGCTTTGATCGTATGGGTTCTTGACCTGAATGTCGTCATTCATCACAACCTATATATATATATATATATATATATATATATATATATATATATATATATATTTCCACTCATTAGTCTGCTACAGTTGCAGAGAGTTGGAGTTTTACATACCAAAGATTTATTATTTTTGAATTTGTTCGAATTCTCTTTTTCTTATTTCACATAGGTTGTCATGAGTACAACAAGTAAAAGCTTTAGCTTATAATTAAGGAATTTTTTTAAATTATTAGTACCTTTCACTCATTTTGCCTGTCAGTTAGTTATACAGGGGAAAAGGAGGTTTTGACTCAGTAGATGCTATAATTCACATATATCACTTTTGAGTAAAGTATTTTTGAAATAAAAAATTGCAAAGCACTGCTATGAAATTTTTTCTGCGGAGAAAGGGGGATGTGTAACGATATATCTGTTACATTTCTTATTGATATGCTCTATGCTCGATTCATTCACTGTTACATTACCTATTGAAAATCTTAGCCGGTAATGGAACAATCATTACGGCTAGAAGGAGAGCTGTCGCAAATGATCTGACAGTACGATGAGATTTAAGGCGATGCATGTGACATTCTTGCCCCTTTTCTGATCTTTCGGCAATTAAGATATATTGTTTTCTGAAGCTCGTCGGCCATCAAAGAGTAGAATATGCCATGTTGAAATAATTTATAAATCAGAGCATTTTCCTTTCTCCGCGAATATGAATTCAAATCAGTGAATAGTGTATGTCAAGGAAGGTATGTATAGAGAACTATGTTTGGACCGTAGATATTTTGAATATGTCACACTCAAATAATTTTCAAGAGAACGTTAGATAATTTTTCACAAGGAAAGTATCTGAAGTTATCTACGCATTTTGGTTAAGAAAACAGTAATTAGGTTTATTTAGGTCAATCTGACTAAAAATAGCAGTGTCGTTCATCATATATTTTTGAAGAATTATGAATCCCACATGTCATGAGTTTTTATATATCTTTGGTATGGTTCCATATTTGGTGACAATAATCACCGAGCTGTGATTTTGATGTGGTTGAAGTGATCTCATATGTATATTTCATGTACAAATTTGGTACTTGGAATTTGGAATTTTCTTTGTACTTTCAGAAAACTTTTTGGAGAAATATTTGACGGCTGGTCAAACATTTATTCTCATATACCTTTCTTGAATATCGCTGAAATTTAAGTCATTTTCGTAAATCAAATTCATCAAACTTGATTGTCTCAAATTCTGATTTTTAATTGTTGATAACGAAATATCTTGGCTGCTCAAGATCAGAGAAAAAATCATCTCTTCCATATATAAAGCGAAGATCAATTTTTGTTAATTCATAAGAATCATTAAAAATAGTTCTTCAATTTCAGGATTGGATATTATTCATTTGTATACTCAATTAATTCTAAGTAATAATCTCTTGATGAGATTACAGTCAACTGTAACAACAATGAGTTGAGGAGTGCATTGAAAAGATTCCAAGTTTCAAGAAATATAATTTTTGTATATCAAACTCTGACACAAACAATTTTGTTTTCATGTTAAATCGCTGAGAACACACTTGATGGACCAGAAGCTGCTGCTTGTGTTCACTTGATCGGTCGCCCAGCAGCTATAAGTACCCCCTGATTGCGAGCCAATCCACTTCGTGAAGTTTAGCTGAGTGCTAGACAAGGAAAATACAATCAAGGTACATCGTCATCGGAAAAACCGACAGTTCAGTAAACAAAACAATATTAGTTTTCTACATTGGAATTAAAAAATAAATTTTTCTTTCAAATGTACTGGAATTGGTATTTGTTTTATTGTTGTAGGTATTTACAGAGGGAAAGTTAATTGATGTGCAATGTGGATTTTTGTCGTAGTTTAAATGAAAATTCCGGCGTCCATTCAAATTTACAATTTCTAAAACTTTGCTTGAAACATAAAAAATTTGAAACTAGCAAAACGGCCCAAAGAACTCCACACCGCTCTTCACTGAATAGTTTGGGCATTCTATTCCAACAATTAACTTGAATTTTGATTACATTGGCGCCCAACGTGGGTGGGTGGAAAAATACCAGACTTTAGCAAACAAATTAACTTTAATATGGATGACTTATATTACACGTGTTGTTACTGTTATATATATACCATATAACCAAAAATAAAATCTTTATTCTGACAAGAACCTCTTACTGGTATCATGGTATTCTATCACTATTACTAGATTCAAGCTTAACTCGAAGGCTCTTACTCTTTAGGCTTCGAATAAGTGGGCAACAGCCATTCACAAATTTAGAATTTCGACTGAACAAGGACTAGAGACCTTGCCATGGTGATGCTTCTTGGAAATGACCGAGAAAGGAATTTTGAAATCTAAATTTTGAAATCTGAATTTTGAAAAAAAAAATCTAGCTTCCACTATCCAGTATAGATTGGTAAGTAGCCCATCACTCTAGAGAACGCCTGCGATGTTTGAAACGCGAAGGGCTCTCACTTATTTTATAGCCAATGGAGAGTATAGAGGAATAAATGATCTGCAAAGACACGATATTTCAAGAATATTCCCAGTGGATTTCTCTATATATTTGAAACACACTTCTTTGAATGGAGGGTTTTCGGTTCCTGGTAACAGTCAATTGATACTGGTACCTACAGGCAAATTAATTCATGGTTCAGGACTATAAGAAAGTCACATATAGACGACTCAGAATGCTGATTAGTCCTACCAAAGGGATGCTTTGCTGTGTTCCTGTAGACATCCAGACTAGTAGCACTGTCGGTGTATACTTATTACTACCCCAGGATTATTGAGGTTAGACTGCTCTGGAATATTTTTTGTAACTTTTTTTGAGTTGAGTTGTTTGTACAAAGAACGTTGTCGGTTTGAATTCCGTTGTCTGTTTGAATTACGTTGAATGTGTATGGATTTATCCACTAAAATTTGATTCAACCCCATTGTGTTGATTTTCTTCGAAGGTATAAACATAATTGATAATGCAACAGTGTGTGATATTTCGAAGTTGGGAAATACCCATTTTTTGTTGTCATATGTTTTCTACGGAAGAGACCTATATTACATAACTGTACTTATCTGTTAACCTTCTCGTCAATGTAACATTGTATGTATGATTATAGTAACGGTACTGTTGTTTTCATAAAGTTGATGTTCATATATCAACCCTATTTTAATTCTAGGAAAATCCTGTATCGATACTATACTTCTCAACGTAACCTGATGATTGTACAGTAGAGAAAATTTCGAAAACTTTTTTTTTTACTTGAGTATCTATATGTGATTTTTATAATGTGTTATACCACAATATTGTGATAATTGGAAATACATTAGATATTTTAAACAACCAGAGTTTGATTTCTAAATAGACCCATCCACAGAGTATTTTCAAATTGTCTATAATTTATGTATACGCATGTTTGAGCCTGGAACGGTGATTAATGGTTCCAAAGCATGTGGTCTCCAACCATGGAGTACCAATTTCATGTATTTTTCTAAATTTGGGTTTTTGGATAGCGGGAATAGGACATAGTAGTGAATAGACTGAAATTATTGAATTGCCGTCATTTCAAAGTTTATTGACTTCTTTTTTTGAGGCTGAAAAATGCATTATTTGTAATTCCCTCGTGTTATACACATGGTTTCTACTAAATTATAGGAAATGAATAGGGTAAACAACAAACAACACAAATAGTCAATAATACACTTGGAATGAAACGAATATACGAAATGTGTCACAAAACAACTATTTAACACCAAATAGGGATCTATCTTTTCAATTATTTGTCCTGTGGCGGATTTTGTATTTGAAATGTTAGAATTATTATCTGGACCACAATCGTTAAAACACAGAAGTTGTATGGAAAGTACAGAGGTGGGAACAAATAAAATATCTTTTCTTGTAAACTTTGAAAGTAATACCCTCTCTCTGTCTACAATTTGGGTTGTTCGAAATGTCTCTCGGAGCAATGATGTTATCTTAGTGCCGATATGTTTGATTTATCTTAATTTTTTTTCGTGTAGTCATATTTATGTTATTGAATTCGAGTCTTCAGATATTATTTGGTCATCCCAATGTAATATTTTCCACAGTTGAGACAATTCATTTTATATATCACTTTGGAGCAATAGGTAGTTGGTTTTTTATATTTGAGTTTCGTGAAGATGCTTTTCATTTGATTTATAGGTAAAAGGGCTATTTTTATTTCATGAGTGTTGTACGTTTTTAGGCAGTCCACTATTTTTTCCGATAATCCTCTCATATATGGGAACTTGAAGTATGGAATGATGGTGAAGATGTCTTCCTAAATTTAAAGGGGATTATCGGAAAAAATAGTGGACTGCTTAGAAACTTACAATTTCAATCATATATGTATATAATATTTTAAATAAATATGAAGACTTTCATAATGAACCAGACTGAAATGCTCTTCCAATTCCATGACGTCTCGTCGATGAGACTGTAAATGGATGAAATGAAACATATGTTTTTTCTTGTTTTTCTTCTTTTTTCATTCTTTAAAGGTTTACAAGAAAATAGATTTTATTTGTTCCCATCTCGGTACTTCCCATACAACTTCAGTGTTTCAACGATTGCGGAGCAGAAAAGGATTTTCACGATTCAAATTCTAAATCCGTAACACGACAAATAATGTGGATTTTCAACAAACTTATTTTTCTCCAAACAACAATTTTCTCTAAATGATTGAAAAGATTGATCGGTATTTGGTGTAAAATAGTTTCATGACACTTTTCATATCTTCGTTTTATTTTGAGTGTCACTGTTTGTGTGTTTACCCTATTTATTCCCTACAATTCAGTTACAAGTTGGGTATAACAGGAGTATTTTTCAGCCTTGAGAGAGACGTCAATAAACGTCGAAACGTCGGCAATTTGATAATCTCATACCATTCATTACTGTGTCCTATTCCCGCTATCCCAAAACTCAAATCGAGATGGAGGACGTTGAAAACCACACAATTTTTCTAAATGTTTGAGAAAAGAAAATCATACGCAAGAAATGTCAAATGAGGTATCAAAAAAGAGAGCCATCACGTTTGAGAATCTACTGAAATTACTCGGTGAACAGAAAGTGAGAGAGCTGGTTGGAGAAGAAAATCAGGATGAAAATTTCCATTTGCTAGAATTGATATACGGAATAATGAAACTAGAAATGGAAAGCACGACTGAGTCTTTTATTGAAATCAATTTTAATATTTCTTCAGAAAATTAATTATTATTTTCGGAGGAAGATGTTAACAATATGATTGAATACATTATTAATTGTGAAGAGGATGAAGTAAATAAACATAAACCGGCCACACAGAAAACGACAGAAAATGGGCAGCAGCAAGGAGAAGAAACCCAAGTAGATAACCCAAATACAATACTCGTGCAAAGAGGGATGAATACGATAACAAAGCTGACGGCGAAAGTATGGAGACCCCAATGCGAATAAATAATACTGGACCAGAATCATCCGACTTGCTACAAACAGTTAATGAGGATCATCACAGCCCAGAAAAAATTAAGGACTTCCTCGTCATTCCGAAGACCCCCGAGAGAGAACCGTCTGCCGTAACATATTCTACCGACGAAAAGAGAATGGAAACAAAAAAGAAGAGAAAAAGATGAAACGGCTTTTAGAAATAACGGAGGAAGAAACTGCCCAAAAATAAAAAAAAAAACAAGAAGGAAACTCTTTCAAAAATGACAGAGAAACTCCCCCAAAAAAATTCGAATATATGTCTTCAATTGAAATGTCCTTGGGTAAATATCTTCTGAGTGGCGCGTGCTCCCGTCGACAATGCGATACCGAGGGGTGATATTCTACATGAAGTTGGATAAGTTGACGTTATTCTAATTGTTTTTCATGACGGAGTTTCCCTCTCATATTTTTTTTTGGCACTATATCATTACTCTCATAATTTGCACCCAACAGATTCTTAGGCAATATATTGGTGAAACCCAGCGTGGTTAAAGAAGGTTTAACAGACAATATGGGATTCATTTCCTTCACTATCAAGTGTATATCCAATTAAATTTTTTCGAGCAGTGATTTTTCTCAATTATCGTCTCTTTACCGGGTTCCATGTACAGCTTTTCAAAACATATAACCGCCTCTCCATCCATGTCATATCCCAAAACTGGGAGTCAATTGATTCTCGACAAAGTTCCAAGTGAAATATGTTTATACACTCTTTGGTAAACTCACATGTACGTACAGGATGTTTCGCTTTTTGTTTGAGAGTGACTTTAGACATGTCATTCGATTTTCGTTGCCTCATCTTCCCTAGTTTTGTCAAGTTGCATACATGAGAATGTTTTTCATTGGTTACTACGTCCTTGACTTGCATGGTGTCAGGCTCTGAGATTGTGGTCCGAATTTGTCCACTACTACTGAAACAATGTTATTTTCAACTTGCGTATTGTCCTCCTCTGGAGTAGAAATTATTTTCTGGACATAAATAATGTTTTTAGTCTATTGAAATCGTAGTATTCAATGATAACATTTTGAACCGGCTCAAAATTATGATTATCACTAGAAGGGAGAATCAAAGGAACATCACAATTGAAAACATATGAGCCAATAAACTAAATTAAAATGCCTGGACTATTGAAAATTTGTTCCAATTTTATATTATTACGAATATAGACTCTGATCTCTGCTTATTGATACGCAGGAATCATCATTATTTTCTGTTCCCTCCCTTGCAAATTCTAGAACTAAAAATAGAAAAATCGACGTACACAGTCTACTTAACACAAATATTCAATATAGATTGAACCACAAAATGGTAGATCACAGGGGAAAAACAACTACTTTCCCAGCAAATACCACGCAGAACGTTGAATGATATTCTCCTGAAAATCCATGCAAACTTCCATATAAATGGAAATTGATTGCAAATGTTTTTTTCTGATAAGATCGATTATATTTAATCCAAGTCGTGTTCGCCTAACGTTCCGCATACCGGTTTCAGGCTTTTTTGCCCCTCATCAGTACGGAGTAGTCACCAGCCAAAGATCCGAAGAGCTCTGGCCGAAGCGAGACACAACGTAAAGAAATCATCCTCGAGCTTATAACATCTATAGGTACGCCGGAAAAGATAACTTTCAACTGGCGGTACCTAGTGACAGAAAGAAACACTCCATACATCTCCCACCTCGATGGGATTCTGAATAAGAGATTTCCTCTCAGTAGGGATGGCAAGCCTGACTAGCATATCGTGAAAGTGCTTTCACGAAATTCTAGAACTTGTCTAACAGACACTTGGTGGTGCATTCAGAATTATTGAAACAATAATCGTTTGGCAATTCAACTGTTTCTTTGGTAGTTTTAGAGAGAGCAAAAATTTTTGCAGCTCTAGAAATACTTTGTAACGATTACACTGCGGAGCAGTATAAGTTACAAGTTGTATATAAATTACTAACAGTATAGACCCACATAATAATTTTTATTATTCTCGTTGTTTAAAAAAGATATCTCAAGATGATAATCTTTCATCTACATATTTCTGTATAAAGTAAATAAAGAGTGCCCCGTATTTTGCATTATATCTCTGAAGTAATTCTCTTTATTATATGGTAGACTTATTTAAAAATGATGATGACAAGATATCAATTCGTTTGTTAGACGATTATAGGCCACCAGCATTAGTGAGGTGAGCATCAGTGGGTGCCTATCGATAGTTTCCAAGGAACAGCTGATCTATTTGTAGCAATGAAAACTTGACTAGGAGTATTGTCATTAGATGTGTTCTGTCCTTTTCCTTCACAATAGATTGGAAGGAGTGATTCCAAAATGAAAGGGAAATATTTTGAAGGTTGAGGACTAAATTTAAATTACCCACGGAATTTGGATTTCCGGTTCTCTAGTGAGAAAATCAAAGTAAGGAGCTTTCCGGAAAAACTTCCTTTTTCGCTGAGAAAGTGATGGTTATGTAGTTTTCTTCTCTTTTGAGAAAATGAAGATTTGAATACAGTTTCCATTGTGTATGGTTCAACACATTATCGTAGTTTTGATGGTAACTATATGAATGCGATTACACTTCTCACGAGATTGGAAATGATTATGGTTCTGCACGAGATTTACACCACGAGTTATTAATGGAGAATGACAGAAGCTCAACTTTGATAATTAATGGATAACCTACTTTTACCAAATATATGAATGGACAGTTTTGAATGGAAATGAATACCTTGATGGAAGTATTAATGCATTTGGTGGTTTTTGAAAAAGCATCTTTCGTTGACTTGGATTGTGTGAATTGAAGAGGCAAACACTTATTCCTATTGTAATATAAGCATCTGTACAAATTGTATATATTAAAAATATTTCATTATGAAATGTAGTTTTATTTACTATTCATTTATTTTTGATACTCTTATGGTGGAAAAATACCAGACTTTAGCAAACAAATTATCTTTAATATGGATAACTTTAGACATGTCTTTTGATTTTCGTTGCCTCATATTCCCTAGTTTTGTCAAGTTGCATACATGAGAATGTTTTTCATTGGTTACCACGTCCTTGACTTGCATGCTGTCAGGCTCTGAGATTGTGGTCTGTATCTGTCCACTACAACTAGAATAATGTTATTTTCAATGCGTATTTTCCTCCTCAGTAGAAATGTTTTTCTGGACATAAATATTGTTTTTAGTCGATTGAAATCGTAGTCTTCAATGATTACATTTTGAACTGGCACAAAATTATGATTATCACTAGAAGGGAGAATCGAGAAAACATCACAATTGGAGAACATATAAGCCAATAAACTAAAATAAAATGCCTGGACTATTGAATATTTATTCCAATTTTATATTATTACGTGAGAGCAGAGATCATAATTTTTTTTCTTTTCCCCCCCTTGATAAATTTCAGAACTTGTCTAACCGACAATAGGTGGTGCATTCAGAATTATTATAACAATCATCGGTTGGCAACTCAACTGTATCTTTGGGAGGAGTTTTTGAGAGAGCAAGAATTTTTGCATCTCTAGAAATACTTTGTAACGTTTACACTGCGGAGCAGTATAAGTTACAAGTTTTATATAAATTACTAACAATATAGACCCACATAATAATTTTAAATTATTCTCGTAGTTTAGAAAAGATATCCGAAGATGATAATTTTTCATCTACATATTTCTGTCTATGAAAATATAAAGGGCCCTGTATTTTGCATTATATCTCTGAAGTAATTCTCTTTATTATATGGTAGACTGTGAGCATCAGTGGTTGCCTATCGATAGTTTCTAAGAAACAGCTGATCGATTTGTAGCAATGAAAACTTGACTAGCAGTATTGTCATTAGATGTGTTTAGTCCTTTTCCTTCACAATAGATTGGAAGGAGTGATTCCAAAATGAAGGGAAATATTTTGAGGACTAATTTAAATTACCCACGGAATTTGGATTTCCGGTTCTCTAGTGAGAAAACTGAAGTAAACGAGCTTCCCGGAAAAAGGTCCTTTTCGCTGTGAAGGATGGCGAGGCCAACCATGTAGTTTTTCTCTTCTGAGTAGTAGTTTTGAGAAAGTGGAGATTTGAATACAGTTTCCATTGTGTATGGTTTAACACATTACCGTAGTTTTGATGATAGCTATATGAATGCGATTACACTTCTCACGAGATTGGAAATGATTATGGTTCTGCACGAGATTTACACCACGAGTTATCAATGGAGAATGACAGAAGCTAAACTTTGATAATTAATGGATAACCTACTTCTACCAAATATATGAATGGACAGTTTTAGATGGAAATGAATACCTTGATGGAAGTATTAATGCATTTGGTGGTTTTTGAAAATGCATCTTTCGTTGAATTGGATTTTGTAAATTGAAGAGGCAAACACTTGTTCTTATTGTTATATAAGCATCTGTACATATGTGGTTTCATTTACTATTCATTTATTTTTGATACTCTTATGGTGGAAAAATTCCAGACTTAAGCAAACAAATTATCTTTAATATGGATAACTTATATTACACATGTTGTTACTGTTATATATACCATATAACCAAAAATAAAATAAATATTCTGACAAGAACCTCTCACTAGTATCATGGTCTTCTATCACTATCACTAGATTCAAGCTTAACTCGAAGGCTCTTACCTTTTGGGTTTCAAATAAGTGGGCAACAGCCATTCACAAATTTAGAATTTCGACTGAACAAGGACTAGAGACCTTGCCATGGTGATGCTTCTCAAAAATGACCGAGAAAGGAATTTTGAAAACTAAATTTAGAAAAAAAAAATCTAGCTTCCACTACCCAGTATGGATTGGTAAGTAGCCCATCACTCTAGAGAGCGCCTGTGATGTTTGAAACGCGAAGGGCTTTTACTAATTTTATAGCTAATGGAGAGAATAGAGAAATAAATGATCTGCAAAGACACGATATTTCAAGAATATTCCCAGTGGATTTCTCTATATATTTTAATACACTTCTTTGAATGAAGGGTTTTTGGTAACGACCAATTGATACTGGTACCTACAGGCAAATTAATTCATGGTTCAGGACTATAAGAAGGTCACATATAGATGACTTAGAATGCTGATCAGTCCTACCAAAGGGATGCTTTGCTGTGTTCCTGTAGACATCCAGACTAGTAGCACTGTCGGTGTATACTTATTACTTACTTATTTTTTGTAACTCTTTTTGAGTTGAGTTGTTTGTACAAAGAGCGTTGTCGGTTTGAATTCTGTTGTCTGTTTGAATTACGTTGAATGTGTTCATCCACTGAAATTCGATTCAACTACATTGTGTTGATTTTCTTCAAAGGTATATAATATAATATAAGGTATAAAATATAATTGATAATGCAAGAGTGTGTAATATTTCAAAGTTTTTTTTTTTTATGTTCTGGTACCCACGAAAAGGGATATCCTGTAATGTTCAGAGAACATCGTGGGAACCAAGGGAAAAAAGGTAGGAGTTGGTGTTCTTCTTAAATTTCTGGAGGTTGTATGCCTCGGGGAACACCTCCCTAGGCAATGAGTTCCAAAGCCTCGCTGTTCGTTGGATGAACGAGTCTTTGGAAAGTGATGTTCTGCGGTCTCCAAAGTGACCACGAAGGGGTGTGATGACTGAACTTGACGGGTTAGTCTCGAAGAGACTGCCAAAGCAGGAACGATTGTTGATATTTCAGAAGAGCATCGCCCATGAAAATATCTATACAATAGAGACAAATCGCCAACTTTTCTACGGTGTTCCAGACAAGTGAGCGAGTTTGTAAGCGAGGCATCACCGACGAGATGAATTGCCCTTTTTTGGACAGAATCCAATAGCCTCAGGATATGTTTAGGTGCCGCGCTCCAAATATGGGAACAGTATTCCAGGACAGGTCGGATCTGTGCCTTATAGATCATAAGCAACTGGGTGGGGGTGAAATAGCTCTTGGCACGAAACAAAAAGCCAAGTTTTTGGGATGCACTTTTGGCAATGGACCTCACGTGATTTTCCCAGGAAAGGTTATTGCTGATAGTAATACCAAGCATCGATATGGATGACTTCAGTGGTATGGTTACTCCTGACAAAGTTATGTTAGGCACAGTGAGATCGACTTTTTTAGAGAAAAGACATGCTTGTGTTTTGTTTGCATTGAATTCTACCAAGTTATTAGATCCCCGCTCGAGAATTGTTGCTAAGTCCATATTTATATTATTAACATTTCTTCCTCGTTCATTTCTGGTTTCACGGGCTGATATAGGGGCCCTGGAAGAGAAAGCGGTATGGAGGGTACTATTATCGGCAAAGCTGTGTACTGGACATGAAGTTGCTTTCAACAGGTCGTTGATGTGAAGTAGAAATAGTGTTGGTGCGAGAATAGATCCTTGCGGAACACCAGCATTTATGAGTAGAGTGTCAGATGAAACTCCATCGACCACTACATGGAGAGACCTGTTTGAGAGAAAACTAGCAAGCAGAGAACACAGCTGAGGGGGCAAGCCATAAGACGGAAGCTTGGCGAGGAGTGCCTGGTGCCAAACTCGATCGAACGCCTTGGAGATATCTAATGCCACAGCTAAAGTTTCTCCATACTTTTCAATAGATAGCTGCCATATATGTGAGACGTAAGCGAGCAGGTCACCAGTTGATCTCTGATGGCGGAAGCCATATTGCCTATCGTTGACAATTCCTGAGTCTTCCAGATATTTCATGAGCTCGATGTTGATGGCTTTTTCCATGACCTTTGAAATAATAGATAGCAGTGCGATAGGTCTGTAGTTGCTAGGTAGGGCCTTTTTGCCTTTTTTAGGGACTGGCTGTACTCTTGCAATTTTCCAATTGGACGGAAATACCCCCAAATTGTAAGAGTGGTTAAACAACTTGCAAAGAACAGGTGTTAGTTCGGGGGCACATTTCTTGAGAACAATCGGCGGGATATCGTCAGATCCACAGGCTTTGTTGGTGTTGAGACCCAGCGAAATCTTTCTGATAGTATGTTGGCGAAAGGTGATCTCGGGCATGTGACTGTCAATAGGTGTAATGTTCGGGGGTTGTTTTCCCGATGAATCCAGAGTGGAATTTCCAGCAAATAGGTGCGCAAAGGTATTGGCTTTTTCCTGGGCAGTCGTTGCTAGTGTTCCATCTTCTTTGGTTAGAGGAGGAAATGAGCTGGAAGTGAAGTTTCTTCCCACAGCTTTGGCGAAAGACCAAAATGAACGGGATCCGTTAGGACATCCAGCAAGTTTTGATCTTATTTTGGCATTGTGGGCATCTTTTGAGCATTGTATTGTCTCTTTGCATATGCCTCTAGCCTCGACATATGCTGCTCTGGTCTCAGGGCCCGGATTTTTTAGCCATCGATGGTATGCTGCCTGTTTGGAAGCCACAGCTCTAGAGCAGTTTCTGTTAAACCAGGTCTTATCGGATGATGTTCTTCTTTCGGTATTCGGTATGTAAGTTTGCATCCCCAACATGATGATTTCAGAAATTGTCTCAGCACATCGTGTTGGATCTACTGAAGAGAAACAAACTCTCCTCCATGGAAACGCTGAGAAAAATATACGAAGACCTTCCCAGTCGGCCGAATTGTAATGCCACATGAGACGGGGTGGTATTGTGCAGCTCGATGGTAAATGGAAAGAGCATGTGTAGATGAGGGTGTGATCAGAGTTTCCAAGTGGGGCACAAACTTCTATTCTATACGGGTCAGGATTGGTGGTGAGGAGAAGATCTAGTGTATTGGCAGACTGGTTGTTGACATCAGGGATGCGGGTTGATAGCTCGACCAGTTGATCTAGACCATGAGTGATGGCGAAGGCCTCGGCATGACGACCTGCATCATCTGTTTTGTTAGAGAATTTGAGCCAGGCAGCGTTATGTACATTGAAGTCTCCCATGATTATGGTTTCAGCTGTTGGATGGTTCTCCAGTTTGAGTGATAAAAACTCAAAGAGGTCGTTATATGAAGGTTCATTAGGTGATAGGTAAAGGCAGCAGAGGAACTTAGTCAGTTTGGTATCAGATAGCTTGAACATCAAAGTCTTTCGGTTCCAAACTCTCTTCACGCTGGCATGAAAGGTTAGCCTCAGCGTAAAGGCAGACTCCACCTTTGAACCTGAATCGAGAATGGAGTTCGTAACCAGGACAAAGCATATGGATCTTGTTGGTGGACGAGTTTACTTGTGTTTCTGTTAGAGCCAGAATATCCGGTTTTTTCGTCTGTAGGTGATGGTGGACGTCATTGATGTTCTTGTTGAGTCCGCGGATGTTGCAAAAATTAATCTTTAATGTTGAGTCCCCTCGAGTACCTCTCGCCCGGAAATCCGAATGGAGAGGTATTTTGCTTCCGGAGTGTTTTACTCTAGGAGACTTCATTATTATTACCATTAGGATGCACCTGAAAATAAAGGAGGAATTAGGGAAAAGGAAAGAGGGAGACCGGAAAGTATCGACCGAACACTGAAACATGGAATGATCCATTTCACAGCACACAAAGTCGATATGGTGGTATTTCACCGGGCGATGAGATCATCTTCCACCTACGGTTATCCTTTTAGTCGCCTCTTACGACAGGCAGGATTCACCATGGGGCTATTCTAAAGCCGACCCCATACAGCATATTTATTCCCTACAATTCAGTAACAAATTGGGTATAACAGGGGAGATGTATTTTTCAGCCTTGAGAGAGACGTCAATAAACGTCGAAACGTCGGCAATTTGATAATCTCATACCATTCATTACTGTGTCCTATTCCCGCTATCCCAAAACTCAAATCAAGATGGAGGGCGTTGAAAACCACACAATTTTTCTAAATGTTTGAGAAAAGAAAATCATACGCAAGAGGTATCAAAAAAGAGAGACATCACATTTGAGGATCTACTGAAATTACTCGGTGAACAGAAAGTGGGAGAGCTGGATGGAGAAGAAAATCAGGATGAAAATGTCCATTTGCTAGAATTGATATACGAAATTATGAAACTAGAAATGGAAAGCACGACTGAGTCTTTTATTGAAATCAATTTTAATGCTTCTCCAGCAAATGAATTATTATTTTCGGAGGAAGCTGTTAACAATATGATTGAATAAATTATTTATTGTGGAGAGGATGAAGTAAATGAACATAAACCGGCCACACAGAAAACGACAGGAAATGGGCAGCAGCAAGTAGAAGAAACCCAAGTAGATAACCCAAATACAATGCTCGTGCAAAGAGGGATGAATACGATAACAAAGCTGACGGCGAAAGTATAGAGTCTCCAATGCAAAGAAATAATACTGAACCAGAATCATCTGACTTGCTACAAACAGTTGATGAGGATCATCACAGCCCAGAAAAAATTAAGGACTTCCTCGTCATTCCGAAGACCCCCGAGAGAGAACCGTTTGTCGTAACATATTTTACCTACGAAAAGAGAATGGAAACAAAAGAGGAGAGAACAAGATGAAACCGCTTTTAGAAATGACAGAGGAAGAAACTGCCCAAAAATAAAAAAAAAGAACAAGAAGAAAACTCTTTTAAAAATAACAGAGAAAAAAAAGGTAAGCGCCATTCACAATGACAAGTAATTAACCACTATGTTTCACTCTACAAATCAAGAGTAACCCAGGATACCACGTGGTATACTAAGAGACCATTCACGAGCCATGTAAGACATATATTCCAACCTGAGACTACTATAGAAAAAACGATTCTGCTCGAATAAATGACTTTATTTCATGTTCATACGGAACATACGTACAACGAAAGTGGGTACAAAATGGTAAAAATGCAATAATATGCACCATGCTTGAAAGCAGAAGACATTTTCAAGCAATTTTCCACTTGTGCAAGTTGCATGTTAAAAAACATAAATCCTTATTCCTATTAGAATCTGAATATCCTAATTTGTTAGCCAAGTATTCCATATCAAAGTTGTGTTTCTCGTGTTTCAGACCAAGACTGTTTCAAAGGTACATAATTTCAAAGGAATATCTATTTTTCATGTTCAGAGACCTATGCTGTATTTCGTATAAATTGTAATGAAAAGAAAATATACACTATGTTCATAATACTTCAAAGTAGGTACTCACCTACTTGGCATTCATAAGAAATATTAACTTTCTTGGTAGGTACCTACTTTCATACCTAGGTACGTAAACACATTCCTATGGTGCCAATAACTGGGATATTAGCAGTGCCAATGAAAGGCAAATAGTTGCCAATGACCAGTAAAATGTACAATTATGAATTTTTTCAATATTTTTGGGTTAACTGAAAAACAAAAAGTACCCATTACTGTCATTTCCCTTCTTTTAACCTAATTGATACTAATAAATCTGTTTTTGAGGGGAATAATATAACATATTCTTTGGGTTTCAACCGAATTATGGAAACCTTGTGCTTAGGGTAGGTGTTTCACCCTATATATATTTTTTATCTATTTGTAGGTTTGGCATAGTTTGCTTCTGCATATTCTGACTAATCTGATAAAGTTTTTTATGTGTGCATTTTTTCAAGATGAGTAGAATTCTATTTATCATTAATAATGTTTGACGCCTTCTTTCAGCAAGAACATTTGACAGTTTGGAAAATTGAAGTTCTTTTCCGTGTGAATTGGTTAAATACATGTCATACAGAGTTGAGTGCTTTCCATATAAGAAAAACTCATCAAGTGATGTGTTCAACTTGTCAATTTTGCTTTTCAGATAGATTTCATAGAAGAACTGGCTATTGTATACGACTCTACTTCGCGACTTTCAAAACAAAATAAGCAGCACAACTCCAGTTTGAAATGTGTTTCTCTGAGATGTACCTGAAAATAGAAAATTGCTGAAAATGACTATAATTTTTTTATAAATTAAGGCTTTTTTATTTGAGGAGTGTTTGTTCATTTCAATTAGACACACAAACTTCAGTCTCTAGGAAAGCAGCTAATCTGTGACAGATGATCAAGCCATATGTCGGGTCGAAACGTCATTCATTTGTCAGCAAAAATTCGTGAAATCTACCTCTTCTAATTGGACATGCTATCGAATATTCATCTGAAAATTTCGAAACGTGCTCAAGGGACAGAAGTTCACCATTTCACCAAATATCATCCCATGTTTTTAATTTTAAAACAATTTTTTACCCTAGAAATTGACACCATAAAATACAAATGTATTGCCTGAAATTTGTTTTTTGCCATATTCACGTTTTTTCCCTCTATTTTCTAGTTTTGATGTGGGGATAGTTTATGTTTGACTATCAAGTAAAAGTAAATATCTTGAAAATGGAGCGTGAGTATTCATTCAAAAATTTAAGAAGATGGAAATCTTTTATATATATATATATATATATATATATATATATATTGAATATAAAAAAATATGTTCATGTGTGTTCTGCTGTAACTTCGATAATCTCTCTACAGTAGTGAAATATATATATATATATATATATATATATATATATATATATATATATATATATATATATATATATATATATTATATATATATAGATTCGTCCTCCCATCCTTGTGACATCCAAATACAAAAATTTCACCCACATTGTGACATCCTGCGACGTTGTGTCATCCAAATTTGAATGTCACAACGTTTTCTATGTTTTTAAGTCCATTGGGTGATGAAAGGATGTCACAAAGTATGGAATCTATGATAGAAGAAGTTCACATACATCTTCGGATGTTGTATATTTGTATACACTGGGAACGTATTTCTAGTGAACATATACTACTCTGTGACATCCTGCAGGTATACAGTGAAATCAGTCCGTGATGAGTTGTGACATCCAACAATTGGCAACGCCTGAAAAACATTTCTTGGAATATTCTATTTTTAGAATATGTATATTGTTATTTTTCTCCACTGTCAGTGCATTGTGTGACTTCCAGGAAGCCATAGAGTGTCGTGAAAATACGGAGTTTTGCAAAGAGGTAAGGTAAATATATTTTTATGAATTATTTGAGATGTCTTTGAATTGAGTGGTTTTGGAACTATTAGAAAAAATAGATGATAAAACTTCCGACCATGATATGACAAAAACTTATATTTCTCAAACTGTTGATTTTACTTTTATACCGCAGGTGGTGATGGCTTTGTATCGAATTTAATATGCAATTTCAATATTTTCAATTCTCATCACCATGTGTAGATAATGATATGTACACTCATACCTTTTCCAACATAGGCTACATACATATAAGTGACGGTTCATTCAATATAGCATGCAAAATGTACGCGCATCTATTTCTTGGAATTTTTGGATTTTTTTAGGAAACTTTGTGAATTCGTATGGAAAGGAAGGATTTGTCAATCCAGTCCGGAGGCCAAAGATTGAACATCAGAGAACATGCAGTGATTATTTACCATGTTTCAGATGCGAAGGTTTTTTCCTACGTACTTATCTTCATAGACATTTGAAAGTATGTCACGAAAAGATTAGCAAGGAAGATTCTAAGCATGCACAAGCAGATGGATTGCTGCTTCTTCATATGTCGGAATCAGACGAAAATCTATTCAAAGATTTAAAAAGAAATGTGTTTCCTTATATGGTTTCTGACATAATCACGAGAACTGTTATGAATAATTAATTAAATATTATGGTCAAAGGTATTGTAGTTGCCACAAGGAAAAACATTCAACAAACACGGTTTTTCAACGCATGCGAGAGTTTGCAAGATTTTTATTGATTTTGCAGGACAAACCACTAAAGAAAAATCAACTGTCAGATTATTTGAGGCCAATTCATTTTGATGACTTAGTAAATGCCACCAACGAAATGTCTGGTTATGATCCATATTAAGATACATTCAAAAGTCCTTCACTGGCTCTGAGATGGGCGACTGTCCTAAAACAGTTGTGTGATATAGCTATGTTCATATCCTCAAAGAAAAATGAGATCGCCCAAAATGAAGAATTTGCAACATTGAAACAAATGATAGATACTCAGTTTCGATTTTTCATGTTTCAACCAACGCGAATGAGGATTTATCTTAAAAAAATGGAAAAAGGGAAGTATGTTACCTTCGACAGAAGATGTTATTAAGATCAGTAAATTAATTGCCAAAGAGGAGCAGAAGTGTGCTGAGGAATTGAAATGTGATCCAAGAGATATATCGAGATTGCGCTATTTAACTGAGCTTTCACCAGCTCATGTCATTCTTCTTAATAGAAAGCGTTCAGGGAAGGCTCAAAGAATTACAATAAATGATTATCTGAGGAAGGAGGAAGACATGGCAGTCCAAGATATTTATGAATCGCTCACAGTAACTGAAAAAGTGTTAGTGAAGAATATTGAAAGATTCACTATTCGTGGAAAGAAAGGTAGAGCTGTTCCTGCTATATTCACCAAGGAGATGCAAAGAAATACTGAAGTGCTGTTAGGAACCAGAAAATTAATTGCATCTTCAAATTCCTACCTATTTGCTAACCCAAGCACTGAAAATAGTTTTTTGTGGTCCAATAAAGTATTGAAAGAAATTGCTATGGCCTGTAATATTGAAAATATTGAGGCTATAACTGCTACGTGTTTGAGAAAACACATAGTCACCATTGCACAATTAATTTCTATGGGGGACAACGACTTAAAACAGTTATAAAACCATTTGGGTCATGAACAAGCAACTCATTTGAATTTTTATAGAAAGACTGATGATAAACTTCAAATTGCTAAGGTATCCAAGCTTCTATTATTAATGGAGAACAAGTCAGTAAGAGGATACCGTGGTAAATCTTCAGAAGAAATTGATCTTGATATTCCGGAATTTCTGAGCGCAAAAGACCACCCATCTTGTAGCGAAAAGAAAGTAGAGAACATATCAAAGAGTACAAAATCAAATGTAAATAGTGGCATGGAAGAAAAACCTGTCGACGAAGAAAGTGACGATATCTTGCAGGTGAAAAAATATATTAAAAATGAATCACTAATTTACAAGATATTTTAGCTTTTAGGAAATTCCCAAAATAAAGGAAAGAAAAAGGCCAAGAATGAAAAGACAAAACACAAGGAACTATATGGTTATATTGATCAAGAAAATGAGGAAAACAAGGGACCATGTGTTTCCATCGATAAAAGAGAAGTAAGGCAGAACATAAAGAAACTATGATTGGGATAATAATTTGTTCTAAATATTATCCATCAATTTTACTGTATAAAATCCAATTTCATTGGGGGTCTTGCACTTTTGATTTTGAAGTACATTTTACATGATCAATTAGCTTGGAAGGGTTCGACACAATATATTTTCCTAATGTCGGTGAAGTTAAGTCACACATCGAATATCGAAAGAACCGATGAGTGGTTGAGGGCCTTGTAAAATATTAAAACTATAATAGTTTCCAATTACAATTTCATATTTTTTTGCAGATTAAAAAAACTCGTCTGGTGATTCCTTGGACAAGTGTTCAGAAAAAAATTGCAGGAATATTTTTTCAAAAACATTTAGATTCAAGAAAACCCCCCAGGAAATATGGGTGCGAGCAATTGAAAGAAAGTCATCCAGATGTGTTCGCGAATAAAACGTGGGCTGAAATAAAAATTTTTATTGTGAATAAATACAATAAACAATAAATAGGTTTCATTGACGTTTTTCATTTCAATTGTACAGATTACTTTGTGACATTTCTAAAAACCAATGGAAACTTTCAATTCAAATCATTCGTACATGAATGATTTGAATTGGAAGTTTTGACCAATCAAAACATTATCATAGTGGGAATATTCTACCTAGAAAATTGCCGCGGAAGTAATTTGAGGTATCTTGTTTTTATTGTCTAACAACGTATATTTCTAATTTGACGTCTGTCATCAATTCGCATGAAAAGTGAGAAATGAATCAAAACTGGTTCAGTGCATTGTATCACTGTGCGAGGAAATGTGTTTATGATCGTAACATAATAAAATAATCTATTGAATACCACACAAGAGTTCGATAAAGTATCTCGTGCCCGTTGTGCTCTCAATTCAATTCCTTCAAATGACAAATGACAAATTTGAATAGGAATTATCAAGAAAATACTCAATGCTAGGGGGACAATGACAAACGTATAAGACACAATGTAAAATGAAAATATACCTGAGAGATACAAGGAAATAAAATACAGTTCATTCTGTGAGTTCACAGTGGATTATATAAAAACTCAAAGTGTATAAAAACATTTATCAAGGAGAAAAGACTTTTTTTCTTGATAACATTCTTCTTTGCCTCATTCATCAATATGAGTTCTCAATTAAGACTGGAATAGAAAATTAAATGACTATCTGAATGAAAATGCAAATTTTCACTTTCAGATTTTTTTTCTATGTTAGGGTCTTTTCTCAGTATCTAGAATTTCTTAGTATTTAAAAATAACTTCAGTAGTGTCGTGGATTTTTCAATTTTCTAAAAAATCCTTCTATTCAATTGAGAATATTTCCCTTTTCGACATGAATACCCCCAAGAGGTTATCTTGAACGAAGGAAGATAGCGACTAAAGTTTATCTCTCAGTAGCAGATGATTCCACATCTGATTTTATGAACATCCTGCTCATAATTTCTAACAAATCAATCTTCTTGATTTAAATATTTATTTTTTCTTAATTCATAAAAATTACAAATTTTGCTATTTCATATCCTAACCAAATCCCAATGGTTATATCAATAAATTATTTAAATTTACATATTTATTTAATATTTTATATTTCCATTGGATTAGTATCAAGGGTTGATTTAGTTATTGATCATGAGTTCTCACTATTTTTCACTCACTCATTCATATTTATTTTACATTTCTGATGATATAAAATTTGGATATGTTGACTTCAAATCAATGAAGACGACGAGAGCAATGTACAACCAACTCTCCAATTCGTCTATTTATGTCAAAAAGAAATGCGACTCATGGAAACAAACAATGACTGAATTAATAACAATTTCAAAACATCCAGAGTGAAGAGCTCTGGGAAACAATGAATATAGTTTTTTCTACTACTAGTTCTAAAATACACCATTATGTATTATATTTCCGACCTGGGAAATCGTTTTTTTCCCACTTTTGAATAATAAAAACAAATGAGAGTCTACAAGTTGATTTCGGAACGAACCACTCATGAATTTTCGTCTCATTTGGAATGTTATTCCCATGAGAGCTATAAGTGACATTCATACTTATTAACATTTGAATGGGGATTAGCGCAGTTGGTTAGTGTTTGAAGTTGTGATTGAAGGATCCCAGGTTCGATCCCTGGCCGTCGCGTGTGAAGTGAGCTTCGTCGGTAAAAAGGATACAAGATCAAAATGCAGGATCTCTAGTACAGTTGCGCAGTATCCACCGGAAGAACTGCAAGCGCCGTGAAAAATCTCGCGGAAGCAAACCTTGGACGCGCTGGATATGATATGGGTATGGCATGTTTTCGAGTGAAACCCTCCAGGTAGTTGAATGAGAAACATCACAATCCCGTGCTATTTGTCGAGTACTCATACCAGGATTTTCCTTGATAATTTTCAAAATCTCTTCATCTCTCACTGGGTCTGAGATCTGACGTATTACCAAAGATACTGATGGGAATTTATAAAAGTTTTATAGTTGGGAAGCCGGCGATTAGAAAATCTTAGCGCGTACAACCTCTGAGCTTTAAGTCCGTTATCATTAGCCATACCATAAACAAAATATATGTCAGCCAGATGTTCAAATGAATATGGTTCATTTTCCATTTCAATGTTGAACAAATAAACGATGAGATATCCACCAACTTTCAAATAATGTGAAAATGCTTCAAAACCTAAACGTCAAAATGAAAATATTAGTCAAAGCCCACTAACTCTTTTTCATTGTTTCGTTGAAAAATTTAATCAACCCAATTACAATAAAAAAAGATAAAAATTAAACAACGAATTCATTTCATCTGTTAGAATCCACCAGCGGCGCACTACAAAAAAGTTCATGAGGTGAAAAACTTGTTCGACCCCTGAAAAAATATCTACCTGTAGATTCTTACAATCACTAGGCATACTGGATGATGTAAACCCTAAAACCTAAAACCCTAAAACGTAACATATCTTAATATCGCAGAAACTGAAAGAACTATGAAGACAAAAACTAGAAACTTTAATGCTCTGTAGATCGGTAACAATGCGTTTGCGGACACATGTTTATGGAAAACAAAGTCTAATTTTGACCTGGAAAATATGCATCCGAAATTCTTATACTGAATTTTGAAACACCCTATATAGATAATGATGTGCTAGTAGTGGATAAAGTATATATATATATACACTGCATCTTTTAATGGTCCCCTCCTGTTAACTTTTCGATGGTTTGACGTAAAACAATGAAAAAAGAAGACTCGCCTCGATTCCTTCATTCCCTCGATGAATGCTCCTCGGAAACTACTAGAACTGGACTGAAAAAAAAACGGAACATTTGCGTGTTACTACTATTATTGCCTAGAAATGTGTTTTTTCAACCCCAAGTTGACTATTTTATTTGAATCGTGGCAACATTTTAAGGATGTCACAATATGCTAATTTGTTTTGAGGATGCTTCTAAGTAGACTGTGTGTGATTGTATATTAGATATATACTGGATGTCACAGAGAAATCCTCCTTATAGCACCCCTCTCTTCCCCGTGGATGTCATAACGTCAATATTTTTACCGGATGTCACAAGCTACGCTGGACTAGTATATATATATATATATATATATATATATATATATATATATATATATATATATATATATATCAAAATATTGAAAAACGACTTTGTACTTAGAATAGGGAATGAAAAACCTTGAATAAAACTAGATAAATGAAATGAAAGTTGATTATGATTTCGAGGAAATTGCACGGAAATATGATGATATGGAGCAGGGAACGTGAAATCACAACCTCAGAACCTCAAGAGGGGAGAAAAACCAATGGAAAGTACGAAACTGGAAGTTACAACCTCATAAATTCCAGAACGTCCCAGAATCTACAACACGATGACATCGATTCATGCTACAGGATAGGTGACAAAGACAAAAATGCCAAAAGATCATCCTAAAATTGATATCCCACACAATAAAAGAAATGTCTATACCCAAAAGAAGCTACTGAAGGACACTGGTATCATAATTGAGAAAAACCTCACCAAATTGAGGCAAACCTTTCCAAATTGAGTTCACAACTGATGTCCATAGCCATAGAATAAAACAAATCTGAATAGTGTATGGCCAGAAAATGAAAACATTTGGGTGAAAATGAACAATACAGAGATAAAAATATAAACAGAAGATGACTTACAGAAACTTTGCGAGAAGTGGCCACATTCGTGAACACAAACGTCTATAACCATTCTGTCGTTTTCAACACAAACTGGCAGTACCTTTCTCATTGGTCTTAGAGAAGATACAACTCTTCAAATAGTTTTTCATGTTCAATTGACGAACACAGAGCTAGGTGATGACGTCAATTAAATTCTGTTTTGAGTTGTACAGGGAGCTCTTCCCGAAGCTGCTCCTACTACTGAATCAGAATCTTCACTAGGATCTGATGAATTCGGATGAAAATATGGATCAGATCCATATTCACCATCGTTGCTGAAAGGATCCCTTCGATTTCTACCCGGACATGCACATCCTATGACATATTGGCTACAACTGGTGGGAAATTCTAAGAAAAATGACGATTATGGCCGCTCATGGTTTTCTGCAGTTGTAGTTCTCAGTTGTTCGTAGTGCATCTTTCTCTTATTCATTTGAATCCCTTATGCGACTCAGGACAAACAAAAACCTATTATATGACAGGTACTACTGTTTTGTACATAGCGACATAGCGGCCGTACCGTTGTGTCCGTGAATGTGTCTAAATTACATTTCATCTTTGCGAAAGTCGTTATCTTCTTTTTTCTCTAATGTTCTCAAAACTTCCCTCAAAATTGAATTAGAATTTTCAGGATCAAGGTTGATTTTGTTTCATTCAAATCTTTCACATTTTATTAATTTTCTTTAAATTTTTATCTGATATATTGACAAAATTTTCAAAATATTTTTTTGGATTTACTTGGTTGGTATAGCGGACTCAAAACCGAATTTTTCCGCTTTTTGTGGACAAGGATTGATATGAACTCACAGTTAACACACATGTTGATAATAAGAATAAGGTTTACACTGTATTAACGTTGATATGAGCTACAATACTATAAATCGACTGTACCACTGCAGCGGTTGTCGTGATACTCACGTGTCTTCAGAGTTCTAATGCACACTCTGGAGTTCATGTAAAAAATGTGAAAATGAGGGTCTCTATGTCTCTCACCACGGGTGGAGCAGCGTTCGTGGAAACAATAAAGTGATTTAACATTGCCGCCCCACACAGTACTCAGATCCTCGTAAGTGAGATTGATATTACCAACAATTCTTTCGGAATGGTACTTTGCAGATTTGACAATGGCCTTCCATATATCACCCATGTGCGGCTACCCAGGAGGGATGAAATACCATTCAATATTATTGTCTATCAAAAAATTGTTTATACAATTATCGGATGCAGCTGACGATATTGTATCACGGATCTCACGTAATTCATTGTGAACACCATGAACATTGGTTGCGTTGTCCGAATATAAGAATCTTTTGAATGATTTCAAAAATGAATCTGTCGATAGATCGTCAGACAATTCCAAGTGCTCAGCCTTAGTTGCCATACACATGAATACACAGAGGTAACATTTCATTATTTTTCTATTTCGCGTTTTGCCACTTTTCATATAAAATGGTCTGGCATAATCCAAACCATTATTATAAAAAATAATCAATAAAAAACCTTTTTAAAAACAAGCTTTTATTCAAATCATCGGGCCGTAATCACAAAACTCGTCCGCCATCTTGAATTTGTGAATTTTGATGAAAAATTCATAATCTCCGACCCCGAAAACTTCCACATACCAATTTTGAATTGAATCGGACCATGAACACAGAGATTTTTGGCCATCTTGTTGCCGCCATTCTGATTATATGGATTTTGAAGGAAAATTCATAATTTTTGACCTTGAAAACCCCCACATACCAATTTTGAATCGAATCGGACTATCAACCTCATTTTCGTCCGCCATCTAGGAGCCGCCATTTCGTTTCCTTCCATAGAAAAAAATTCATAATGCATTGTCACCGGAATTATGAACACCTGACAAATTTCTCAATCGGATGTCGGCAAGTGCTCCAAAAATGGATTACAAATTTTCAACCGGAAAGAATGATAGAATGACATACAAACGAAGCAAGTTGAATGAAGGCTGTAATTGTTAAAAGAAAGTACAAGTTCTAATCGATATCATGGCAAACCGCCAATCTTTTGATTTTTTTATATGTGGTTCGGTTCAGAAGCAAATTATGCATTGATGCAATATTTTTCCAAGAGTACTATGAGATTTCAGAATCCAATACTTCAGTCATAGCTGAAACAAAGTATTTTGTAGTTCTGAATGAAAATGTCTCAAGTGCTCATTCAATATAAGTTTTGCAAGAGGATGTTCATGAGACACGATAATAGGATGCTTTTGTTCATGAGATACATTATATTTTGCTATTCTCCCACCTATACGCAGCACTTCTAAAAGTGCTGAGGTATTATAATTTACTCGTATAAGGCGAACTGTTACTTTCACAAAGTCTTGATATTTTACCAGGAAATTCTTTGCATTGCTTTTAAAAGCTTAATATATGTCTAATATATCTCAGTACTTGTCAACGGACCGTACTGGCATTTAGACTTATACAAGTTTTATTTTTGAATCTCAAGCAATATGCAGTTATTGATTTCAGTTTTTCGAGCTAAGAGAATTTGGTGATGATATCGCCATAATTTATTTCCGAAAGAAGGTTTATTACTTTAGGAATTATGTACATCTTGAGTATTGAAAATTATTCTTTGCTTAGTCCAATTATCTAGTTTTTGGCTTAGCCATCTCGGTCCGAACCACCACACATCACATTTGATATGGTTTTCCAGTGCAACACCTCATGGAATAATGTTCGCGGGATTTTTTCTGAACATACCATATGTCCCCACTGATTACCTGATGTCAACCGGTGAATTTCGGAAACTTTTCAGTGCGGATATCCACGACGAAAGTATTGTTGAATCAATCACACCATAAAGATACATTCGATGTGTTGAGTCAATCAAAACTGACTTGGTTAGTTTTGCTAATAAAAGTTCCACCTGGTAGGGCTATTCATTTTTATAGGCGCGACTCGAGATTTCGCGAATATTACCCAAATACATACTTCCGCCTATCGAATTTTTGGTACGCATATACCCACATGCTCCATAGGCCGCTTCAGAAGCGTCTGAAAAACACGTTTTTGAAAATCCATCGCAGTTTCTATCGCGCTATAAGTCTTGAAATAGACAATTTACTCGTTGAAGTTAATTTTTTTCTCAGCTCATTCCATTCAGTATAAATGCTCATTGCAACGTTTTCACGATACGTGCTCATTCAACGAATATTATTGTTTTATTATCTCATTATTATAGTCTCAATCATTTCGTACAAGAGAATGTACAAGCAATTGACTTATAAATTATAAAACTTTCATACAGTTGATTTGGAATGATACTTGTTCATTCATCGTAGTTTCCTTATCATTTAGTTGTTGAATTAATAAATTATTAGATATCATATACAATGTGGTTGAAGATAAAACTTAATTTATTTTATAACGGTTCAAACAGATTATTTCATTTGAGAAAAGTGGTAGTTTATCATAAAGTTATTTTTGTAATTGATAGATTCCTGCAATCTCAGTTCCTGTATACAGGTACTTGAGAAAATTGATACAACTTACTGTCAGTTGTAAAACAATTGTTATCCAGGTTATATTACATTTTTGGAACTTGTATTTAGTACTATGGAAGTACGGAAGTGTATGGATTAGAATGATATACCATACATTGTGTTCGTTTGTTGTAAGGAAGTAATTTTTTCATTAAGATAGTGATTACATTTTTGTATTTCCAACTAGATTGGCGAGGTACACAATTTGAACGATTCCAGCTCCTAAAAAATGTATAACATCTATATATCGGGAGGAACGAATTTTATCTGCCACTCGATTGAAATCTGCAGTGAGTTTTTATGAATTATTCAAACCCCGTATAGCCCTCCATGAACATTAACACATCTTAACCGGGTAAAATCAAGAACCAAGGACCAGTTCATGATATTCCAGTATTAAGTTGATAATTGCTTATCTCTTCATCAACTGATTCACGCCAGACAATGCCTTGCATGTCTTGTTGACATTCTGTTAATGAAATTCGCCTGTAGATTTTGTCAATTTCTCGTATGATAACGAAGCGATGCTTTCAAAATCTCATTATTATTTGAAATGGTTCGTCCTGTATACTGCTTCACCAACTGGAAAAGCCTCAACTGTAATGGATATTTTGAGTGAAATTTCTCTCTGCCACTCAAGATATTATTGTTTCGTTTGCTGTAAAATTATGATGTAATGTTAAAAAGCTTTATAATTTTTCAAATGACATATTTTTTGATAAATTGACTCCTTTCTATATTTTGAAGCGGTTAAGTTCATTTTCCTGAATGTTTATAGGGTTGATTACAGAAAATGTTATTAAAAATTGCCATATATAAATACATTTTTTATAATTAGTAGTTAGATTCACATTATTGAGAAAAATAGGAATATAAGAATTGGAATTCAACAAAAATGTTGGAGAGTGTAAATTGGGTAAATTGGTGACCCAAAAATGAAAGTTACATATTCAATTACAATGTATTTTAAGAACTAAGAAAAAATTAAAAATAATGTCGCATATGACTTGAAATTATAACACCTATAAAAAATGGAATATTTTAGTTATAGCACTCTTCAATACTACTTCCAAGATCTGGAACATCGTGAACAGGTATGTCGCGCCCAAACAAATTTTCACATTTTTCGCACTCTTCATAACTTAACTTTTCGAAGGAAATTTTCATATTGCTTACAATCAACCGATGACGCTCAGTGGGTACTGAACTGAGAATTGGAATACATGTCTTTAATTGGAATGTCCTTGGGTAAGTATCTTCTGAGTGGCGCGTGCTCCCGTCGACAATGCGATACCAAAACGGAGTTTCCCTCTCATATCCTTTTTTGGCACTATATCATCACTCTCATAATTTGCACCCGACAGATTCGTAGGCAATGTATTATTATTTTTGGTAAAACCCAGCGTGGTTAAAAAATGTTTTACAGACAATATGCGATTCATTTCCTGCACCATCAAGTGTATATCCAATTGAATTTTTTCGAGCAGTAATTTTTCTCAATTATCGTCTTCTTACCGGATTTCATGTACAGCATTTAACCGCCTCTCCATCCATGGCATATCCTAAAACTGGGAGTCAATTGATTCTCGACGAAGTTCGAAGTGAAATATTTTTTATACACTCTTTGGTACACTCACATGTACGTACAGGATGTTTAGCAAACAAATTATCTTCAATATGGATAACTTTAGACATGTCTTTAAATTTTCGTTACCTCATCTTCCCTCGTTTTGTCAAGTTGCATACATGAGAATGTTTTTCATTCGTTACTACGTCTTTGACTTGCATGATGTCAGGCTCTGAGATTGTGCTATGAATTTGTCCACTACTACTGGAACAATGTTATTTTCATATTGCGTATTTTCCTCCCCTGGAGTAGGAATGTTGTTCTGGACATAAATATAATGTTTTCAGTCGATTGAAATCGTAGTCTTCAATGATTACATATTGAACTGGCACAAAATTATGATTATCACTAGAAGGGAGAATCAAAGGAACATCACAAATGAAGAACATATAAGCCAATAAACTGAAATAAAATGGCTGGACTATTGAATATTTGTTCCAATTTTATATTATTACGTATATACACTCTGATCTCTGCTCATTTATACGCAGAAATCATTATTTTTTTCTGTTCCCTCCCTTGATAGATTTTAGAACTTGTCTAACCGACATTTGTACAAATTGTATATATTAAAAATATTTCATTATGAAATGTGGTTTTATTTACTATTCGTTTATTTGTATAACTCTTATGGTGGAAAACTACCAGACTTTAGCAAACAAATTATCTTTACTATGGATAACTTATATTACACGTGTTGTTACTGTGATATATACCATATACCCAAAAATAAAATTTCTATTCTGACAAGAACCTCTCACAGGTATCGTGGTCTTCTCACACTATCACTAGATTCAAGCTTAACCCGAAGGCTCTTACTCTTTGGGCTTCAAATAAGTGGGCAACAGCCATTCACAAATTTAGAATTTTGACTGAACAAGGACTAGAGACCTCGCCATGGTGATGCTTCTCAAAAATGACCTAAAAAGGAATTTTGAAATCTAAATTTTGAAACAAAAATGGCTAGCTTTCACTACCCAGTATGGATTGGTAAGTTGTCCATCACTCTAGAGAGCGCCTGGGATGTTTAAAACGCGAGGGGCTCTCACTAATGTTATAGCCGATGGAGAGTATAGAGAAATAAATTATCTGAAAGACACGATATTTCAAGAATATTCTCAGTGGATTTCTCTATATTTCCGAAACACCCTTCTTTGAATGACGGGTTCTTGGTTCCTGGTAACGGTCAATTGATACTGGTACCTACAGGCAAATTGATTCATGGTTCAGGACTATAAGAAGGTCACATTTGGACGACTTAGAATGCTGATTGGTCCTACCAAAGGGATTTGCTGTGTTCCTGTAGACATCCAGACTAGTAGCACTTTCGGTGTATACTTATTACTACCCCAGGATTATCAACGTCCGACCATTCTGGAATATTTTTTGTAACTCTTTTTGAGTTGAGTTGTTTGTACAAAGTGCGTTGTTGGTTTGAATTCCGTTGTCTATTTGAATTACGTTGTATGTGTATGGATTTATTCACTAAAATTTGATTCAACTTCATTGTGTCGATTTTCTTCTAAGGTATAAACATAATTGATAATGCAACAGAGTGTAATATTATGAAGTTGGAAAATACCAATTTTCTTGTTGTCATATGTTTTCTACAACTAGAAAGATTTTTCTGTGAATTGAAAAATCCACGAATAAAATGAAGTTATTTTTTGTGAATGTCTAACAGGAAACAACTTAATTTCCCGGCTAAAGCCACGCTGGACATTGAACTACATCTGATAGATATTCTGAAAAGTCCTATATTACATAACTGTACTTCTCTGTAAACCTGCTCGTCAATGTAACATTGTATATATTATTATAGTAACGATACTGTTGTTTTTATGAAGCCTGTATCGATACTATACTTCTAAACGTAACCTTATGATTGTACAGTAGGGAAAATGTCGAAAACCTTTTTTTTGACTTGAGTATCTATATGTGATTTTCATAATGTGTTATACCACATTATTGTGATAATTGAAAATACATTAGATATTTTAAGCGACCAGAGTTTGATTCCCAAATAAACCCATTCACAGAGTATATTCAAATTGTCTATAATTAATGTATACGTTTTAATCTACAAGTTCTCAGTTGTGGCTATTAGACAAAATAATAATATTCAACATCACACTATATGAATCTATTCGGGCCAGTTCCCACACGAGTATCTTGTTCTGAGTAAATTAGCCGAGGGAAAATAAAGTAACGTCTTGCCGCTACATAAAAAATGGCAACATTAATGCTACAAAATGGCACCCAATTCGTGGTAACAGATTTCAGTGTTTTTTTAAGTAGTTACTTCCCCTTCTACTCTTATTACAAACTCTGTAGGTGGTATATTCGGAAATAAAGGTCATGATGGATTATATATTTAACTTATTTTTCAACAGGAAAGAAGGAAGTTAGCCTTTGGTAGGTACAATTAGTAGTGAGAATCGTGCCCCCCTCACAATTTTTTCTGCATTTACTTCTGCCTCACATGAAATAGTACTACTTATGACTCCAATATGTTGCTCGAACACCATAATTACTTTTAAAATCATTTGGTACAAAGATTTGATACATTTTCTGCAAGCATATAAAAAAGATTTCACCACGCATAACAAGAAAAAGCCTGATTCCTCAAAAATTACAGATTGAACAATATTGGTATTGCACTATACATTTTGCTGTAAGGGTACATTTTGACTTTAAAAATTGATTTTGGAAATCAATACATTTACATACAAAATACATTTCTTGAGGTTTAATTATGAAATTGAGTACGAACTCAATATTAGAAAAGTGTTTTCCACAAGACCACTTAAAGGTAAGAGGAAGATTTTGAGAAAACTTTTGATGAAAGAAAGTTCCGAGCCACGAAGTCAAGTTGACCCAAATCAGGATTTGAACAGTCCTAATGACAGGGAGGCAGAAGGTACTAGTTTCAAAAATGAGACGTATGCTTCGTGTATACAGAGTTAGGCGGAACTAGATGAAAAACTTCAAGTTATTAATGAGTCCGCTCTTGATCAAACCTCAAATACAATTAATCCTTCAACACAAACAAACACAAAATGTTCCTTATATGAAGAACCAATCTCTAGTTGGGGAATTACATTTGATGGAAAGTCTATGAATTTATTTTCATTTTTAGAAAAAAAATCAGAAATAGCAGAGTCTAGAAAACAGACGATGAACTATTTACTTCAGCTATTAAACTTTTCACTAACGACGCTCACTATTGGTATAGGAGTACTGGAAAACTGTTGTAGAAAAATTTAAGAGAGATTTCCTGCGTTCAGATATTGAGGACCACCTTTGAGAACAAATTAAACAGTAACCAAAGGAAAAATGTGTCAGTCAGTCCAAGCGAGGTCTTTTAGCAGAATACATAAGTCAACTCGCACTAGTAGATATTGGTTTGGTAGGGCAATTATCATCTTTATGTAGGAAATTGGAAAAGGCTTCTTTTTTTAAAAGTAGACAATCCTCTCCACTAGTTTCAACTTAAGGCCCAGGTACTAGCTCTGATTTCAATAGAAACTATTTCAGGTATAGGAATGCTAAATACAGCCAAAATGCTAACAATTTTAATCAAAATACTAGTAACAATAGTAGCTATAAAAATAAAACTAAGAAACAATAATTATTCTTTCATTTGCAAAATGAAGGTATAGTATAACAACTTAAAATTTTTCTCATTCTACGTGGTCGAGAAAGATTAATTTTTGTATTCTGGGTTTGCGATAATGCAGCGATTTTAATTGAGACATTTCAGCAAATCAGGGAGTCGGCCATTAGGAATATCTGTGTAAAATTCACTATAGAACTACCTTCTTTCCTGAAATTTATAATGAGGGTTCGAATAAGCTCAAAATGCCTTCAGATTCGTGATTAGGATCCTTAACTTACCACTAATACACATTTTTCCCGAGGAAATTGAATTTATGATAAATACGGATTTGTCTCATTTTCTCACTGACACACGTATCTCTGATCATTATTGAGGTGAAATGAGTTATTAGGTGGCACTCTCATCAATCTCGAGAGTGTCATCATTTCACCGCGATAATTACGGAAGATGCGAGGGCATTTACATGAGAAGTGAAACAAATTTGAATTTTTCAGGACTTGAATATTTTCAAGAGAAATATTATCAGTTATGAATTTGTGATCCTGATCACGGATATTGAAAAATGTTAAGACTATTTTACCTCCTTATATAACATGTTTTTTCTGAAAAATGGGTAGTTCCATCGCGGGTGGCGTGCAGTGTATATCACTCACGCCAACATCATTGAGTAAGTAATGCATTTCCAACATATATTTTCAATCTTGAGAGTTTCATCATTCTACTTGGACAACTACGAAAGCAACGAGGCTGTTTGTATTTCAAGTGGCAACGTACACCGTGTAACAAGCTGAGTACGTGATCGAATGCTCAGGCTATTCAGTGAAGAGCGGTGTGGAGTTCTTTGGACCGCCTTGCTAGTTTCAGATTTATTTATGTTTCAAGCAAAGGTTTCAAAAAATTGTAAATTTGAATTGACGCCAGAATTTTTTGTTTGATTAGGATACAAATTCTAACTCCCTAGCCAATAATAATTGCAAATCAACTAATGTTTCCTTCTGTAAATCAGTACAACAATAAAACAAATACGGAATTTATACTAGTCTATTTACAAAACAGTATGTACAAAAGTTTCTGCTATATTACAATTGAGTTTTGAGTTTCCTTCACGTGGTCATATAATTCCAACAACGTATTATTTAATTTTGCTGAACCTGTCGGTTTTATCGACGACAATGTACCTCTGATTGAGCGGAGTAGTGTAGCTCGTAGCTAGACTCAGCGTAGTCGTGTGGCTCGCAATCAGTACCTACCAATGGCTGCTGGGCGATCAATCAAGTTGAACAGATAATCATCAACTTCTTATCCGTGGAATGATTGTTCCCACCAATATGACATAAAGAGCAATATTGTTGGTGTCGGAATTATATTTACAAATAAATTATATTTCTTGGAATTTCTCAATACACTTTCAACGCACGGTTGTTACAGATGAGTATAATCTCATTAACAGATTGTCGCTTGAAATTATTTGAACATAAATATCAGCCTGTGCTGAGATTTGAAATTAATATTCAATACTGAAATTGAAGAATCAAGATTAAATTTTGACATAGACAAAAAATTTATTTTTGCTCTATTCCAAAAAAATTAAAAGTTTGTTCTGATTCCGATCAGCCAAGACGATGTTTAATAAAAAAACAGAATTCAGCACAATGAACTTGAAAGAGTTTTATATCCAAAAATTACCTCAATTGCAATGGTATTCAGAGGAAGTGTATGAGAATTATTTTGACCAATCGTCAAATACTTCTTCATGAAGTTTTCTGTATGATAAAAGAATATTCCGAACTCCAAATATTGAATAAATATATATATATATATATATACAGTGTGACCCATTTTTAATGGAAATATCCCCCTAAAATTTGAAGTTGTAAACAGATTTTGATAATTTTTTTTTGAAATGTCAAGTACTAAAAGGTCTACCTTGAGACAAAATTTGAAATGTCCTCTCTTTTTTGAGGAAAACATTAATGCGCAGAGTTTTCTAGAATTTTTAAACACAGAGTTTTGGGATGCTATTCACGAGCTGCCAATCAATGAACGATCAAATTTAATTGTCCAGTAAGATGGGTGTTCAGTTCATTATGCCAGAGCTGTGAGGCAATGGCTTAACGAACATTTTCCAAACCGATGGATAGGCCGTGGTAGTCCGTTTATAGAGTGGCCACCCAGATCTCCAGACCTCATAGTTTTGGACTTTTTTCTCTGGGGACTTCTCACACAAAAGGTTTACAAAAACCGCTCAAGAGATAGAAATGAACTTTGTGCAAGAATTCGACAGGTATGTGCAGATATTACCCCACAAGAACTAAGGAACGTAATCAGAAACATTCGTAAGCGCTACACAAATGTATCGAAATACGTGGTGGATTAGTAGAAGCTACTAGAATATGAGTTTGAATTAATTGTTGAACTGAATCGAAACATTTCAATAATTAGTTTTCATAGTTACGTTAATTAAAAAATTTTCCTTCATTATTAGTTGAATTGTGTGAATGTAATTACGTTATTTTCATTAAAAAAATTCACGCTATTTGTTTTTTTTTTCATCTGGCGGCACTTTATTGTTGAAATCATGAAAAAATATTCTCATGGCTATATCTGTTGATATAGGGTGTTTTTTGTGACTGTTAGCTGTGTGAGTTTTCGAATTTTCGAATTGTCATAACTTTGTTATTAATGAATATTTTCCCATGAAATTTTGGTCACACCTGTTCAGAGGCACTCTTTGAATCCAGTGGCGTAGTGATTTTTTCAATAAAAAAATCGCTAATAAAAAATCTCGATTTTCGACTAAGAAAAAATATCGTGGTATGCCCTGAAAATTGGAATAAACATTGTCTCAAGGTAGACCTTTTAGTACTTGACATTTCAAAAAATTATTAAAATCTGTTTACAACTTCAAATTTTAGGGGGGTGTTTCCATTAAAAATGGGTCACACTGTATATATATATATATATATATATGGTCGCTTCACTTAGGTCAGAAGCAAAAATCACAGCTCTGTGATAATTATCAAAAACCAGAAACTATCAAAAAAATACATCCTCGAGACCATGAAATATGTATAGTTTCAACTATATCATATACTTTTTGATCAACACCAGAAATATATCCAAATGCAGAATATTTGAGAAACCCTCTTTCCACCCCAATGAACCCTTGCCAGAGAAAGCAATGAACGCAGATGAGACTGAACACATATATCTTGATTCAACTGATAATATTACATGTGATTTCAGCACTCACCTGTTTCACTGACTTCACCGAGACGACAAGGCTCCATTTTCTCAATGTCACCACGCTTCCATTCAACTGATTTCTTCTATTTGACAGAGTGTGTCTTTCCCTGAACGACTGATTTACTCAAATCGGATCTTCCCCAAGATTGGTTAACCTGTTGAATAAATACGCAGTATACTGTCAACAAAACATCTGAAATTTATAATTTCATCTGAACTCATTTGGAAAATAGATATGGTACTGCACTGGAATCGAATCATCTGCTTGACCTAAATAACTCATTTGCTGTCTCCTGACCAAGGATTAGCGATGAATCATGATAACGAAATTATATGAAGAAATATTCCACGTTCTCGTGAGACAATATTTCTACATGACTTCTATATTCAAATGGTCAAAAATATTCCTACATACCTCGATATCACACTATAATTCACTGCTTTGAAATCACTTTCGCAGAAGGAAGGAAGATGCTGTAATTCATTAGTTATTTAAAAATGAACAAATTTTATTTCTTCACGCAATGGCTGTCGAACTCAGAAAACCCTAGCTGTTCCGATCAAAGATAGAGAGGCAAGGGACGAGCATAGCTCGTTGCTTTTTTAGAAACCAAATAGTTAACTCCTCCTACGTGCTGTGAAATCTTTTGCGTTCTTCTTCGCTCTGACTCTAATGACTGTTCGCCGTTAGATGGCATTAAGATTTGCAATAGTGATTCTTATATTGGAATTGATAAGATAACTAGAGCTATAGGAAATGTAACAGATTCATCGTTACATATTATATATCGGCCCATTGGCCGATTATTGGTATAGGCCAGTTATCGGCATCGAGCAATACATCTTTATTGGTCGATTACTAATACTAATCAATTCTATTGAATTCCATGCAAGAGAAAAACTAACAACCTAGCCAACACCTCCCTGTCACCCGGTTACCAATATACCAAGTATTCACTCTACACAAAAATACTGATACACATACAAACAATTTACTTAACCAACTATCATATTTATGTTTATCAAAATCAAAGATAAAATTCTTGATTATTTGGCCAATGATCTCAATTTGGTTTATATAGCACTTCGATGAAAGTTCCAGAGGTTCCAAATGAAGTGACCTTCTCCCATTTGGAACGTAGAGAATTGAGAGAAATACAATATTGAATAAATCCAACTGATTTCAGATTACATAAATATGGATGATATAACCAGCGAATCCTTGGAATTTATCATTTCGACCACAGGAAAGAACAATATATCACCACTGCAGGAAGAAACCGGTGGAGATGAGTGCTTGGCAGCAATTGAGGTTCTCATAATAGTGTCGTTATCTGGGCTATGAACTCACGAAAACGGATCAAGACTTCAATTCATGAAATTGTGGAATATTCAGCTGAATATCTCAAGTATACGAGGTGTCTATATTGATGTTAATCAGTGACAGAACTCACCAACTGCAATGTTTTCATGAATTTTTGTTCTAAATTCTGGTCTACGTTCTTTTTGGATACAAAAATGCGAATTTTTGTCGGTGTATCAGTCATATATGGAACTGCAAAGACATTAATTGCTCATTTTCTGACCCACAACAATGGAACCCAATACTTAGAGAAATACATTGCTCATTTGAAAATATTAGAAGTGCATTTCTCATTTATAATTGACATTGCGAGTGTATGTGGAGCCAGGATGTTCAAAGACGGAAAGGCAAGAGACAAAAATTATCAAATCTTAGTTTTTTTTATCGAATTCTGATGCAAGTTCTGTAACAGATTGATATGAATGTACTGTTTTCTGAGACACCCAGTATAAGACTGTCAATTAACGTTTATTGTGGATGTTCTTTTTTCTAGTTTCAGTGGAATCGATATCTTGCTTCGAAAGTACAGAAACTGGAGAAAGAAAACATTAATAATTTTTTAACGGCGAAAGTGAGTATTAAATCACGAGAAATTCACCAATACTTCATTGTGATGACTACCCTTAAATTTTTGCGATGTCATATCGATATTCTTGGAAAAAATCACGAAGTGTTCGTTATTCAATTTTGGTTTTGGCCACTATGGAACTACGAGCACTTGCTTTCGTGACATTTTGATATTCTTGAGGACTGATATTTCAGCTTGATTCACGAGCTACAGCCTGTTGGATTCTGGAATTCCACAGCAAAAGAACCAGCCATCGTCATGTAATAGAATAAGAAACTTACGAAATTTCGCGATTTCGACAGTTTCTAGTCACCATTACCTATTTCAATATGTCATAAGGGAGGTTATGCCATTTATAATTCTGAAGTTGAGGTTGCGAGGGGTGAGGCGGTTGGTCACATAAGCATGTATTCATTTAAATATTTCCGACTTCCCATGAGAATCGACGCCCTTCAGTGTTTCTAATAGAAGGTAACGAAAACCCTAATGTCGAAAAATCATGAAACAGAAAGTACCCTGAGAAAGAATATCACTGCATATTTTGTGCAAAACCAGTAAAGGAGTTTGCGAAACATCTCACAGGGGTTCATAAAGCAGAAAATGAAGTTAGGAAATTGATCAGTTTGGAGAAACACTCGATAGAGAGAAGAAAACATGTATTGATAATATCAAGAGTAGGGGATATTCCAAATTCAAACACACCCAAACAGAATCTCAAATAGTAGCTAGGACGCCATTACACAAAAATGAACCAACTGAATATTCAGATTGTCCCTCGTGTTTATCCAAATCCAAAATATATTAATTTTTCCAACTCATTTACAAATAAAAACCTAAACTACTGTATACGTATTGAAATACAGTTCTTCTTCGTGTCCTCTTCGGGATGGGTATGGGAGAGGATGGGAACTGTTGCCCACACCCTTGGGGGCGAAGGGATGATCCCTGCTGATAGCATCGAATATACCAGATTGGTATTTTCAGAAATTCAATGTAAGAGATACCTCCTGCATACGCTTATGTGTCTATATTCTATTTTTATTTGTTTTTCGAAAATTACATTACTGGTTTTTCTTTTGTATTCTTATTATATGCTTCATTTGCTGGAAAAATGTTTAATGAAAAACCAGCTTCGGAAAATGCTGTTGTGTGCCCCTGTTGTGGGTTTGTTGTATTTAATTTTCAATTGATTGTTTATATGTCGATTTCATTATACAAATTGAGTTTTTCGAAAATAACTCCATGTTTACGATGTTGATTAACTCTTATTTCTGATATTCCCGCCGTGAGCGGACTTTCAGGGACGTGAAACCTGTAGAACTTGTCAGACAGTTTCATGATGAAGTCTGCAAGTTTCGCGTAGATCATCCAGCCGGATGTATCTATTACTGTTAGTAACTATATGAAGGGCTTCATTCTGCAGATTTTCGAGTCTTGATATTTGAATTTTCGATGCGCTGCAGAACACTGGGCAGGCGTATGTCATCGCAGGTCTAATTATCTGTTTATAGATCTTTATCTTTATCATTTAAAGATAGGTTAGAGTTGCGTGCAATGAGGGGATACGTCCGCTTAATTGCGGCCGCTCCCCTCTGCAACGCTAACGTTATGTGCTTATGTAAATTCATACGTCTGTCCAGATCCACCCCCAGGTATCTCGCTGAGGGCTTCTCCATCACAATGCTATTTTCAACCTTTAATTTCCCTAGGATCTTCACGTTAGTTCGTTTCCTCGTGAAATTAACGACCTCTGTTTTGTTCGAATATCTAAATTATCACTTAAAAGACATTATCGAAAGTATCAAAAGAGTACTGTGAGCAATAGGAGAAACCCCTTCCTTACATCCCCTAGCGAATCAAATATTGAAAGAACATATTTTTCTATTAATAAAAAATGACCAAAGCATACGAATCATTTGGAATGATTACCTAGCCATTCTCTATGGAAACAAACTGGTGGCAAAATGCCGGCACTCCCATCATTATAAATGATACGAGCCAATCTCAGCTACATCGTTAGGTTTCTCCTCCAAATGAGACAACGTTCTGATGTTATCTCCGATTTTGCATCTTGCTTCAAACCGAGAAATTATATCATGGTGGTCGATTCAATTAAAGCTGTCGCAAAGTTTAATTCAGATCTTCGGGAATTTGAGGCTCCATAACAGCGTCATCTTTGGGAACACTACTGAAGTTTTGTTCTTCCATCTTCGAAACAGACTGTATAAAAAAGGGAGATGAGCCAAAAAGGCATGAAGTTGAAAACATTTTGAAATTATCAAGAACGGAACTAACTATCGACATCGAAAATCAAGTAGCTATGAGTAGCATAAAAAAATTGCCCTTCCGTCTGAAACAGATAATTTGGAAAAAAAGAACATATTATTACGATCTCCTGCAGCGTCATGATTCCTTCGAATTTTGGAAGAATCTTGCCGTGTGTACGATGGTGGGGCTCATGATATATAATGGCAAAAGGCAGGGAGAAATAGAATTATTGCTTATTTATGATTTCAAAAACTCATCCCTGTCAGACATATCAAAATCAAAAATAACAAGATGCTGTATTCGCAGAAAACTCAGTCGAAATGTTTCAATAGTGTTACATAATATTGAAATTGAAATACTGGAGTTTTTGTTGAATACTCGTTTTAATTCAATGATCAACGAAGAGAAGCCCTTTGTTTTTGGCCTTCCGGAAAACGAATCATTCAATTTCTGGAGTGCTGGAATTCTATTGGAGAAATGTGCATCCGAGGCGGGCCTCGATCATCCTGATCGTTTTCATGCAATGAATTAGAGAAAAAAATTGGCAACAAAATCTACTGAAATGACACTTCAACCGGAAGATCGAGAGCACATCATGAATTTTATGGGGCAACCAGAGTATTGGACTTCGTTTCGGGCAAGAAATATGATACCCCCAGTTCTTCGACAAATTCATCAGCGCAACATGAAATTGTTGAATCTTCCGCAACATTGTTCGATACACCCACACAAATAAATGAAACCCCTGTTGGCAGAGATATCAATTCCAATAATCATCGTAAAAAGTCATTGAAAAACTAAGTTTCAGATAATGAAGAGGAATACTTTCCACTTTCAGAATCAGAGGATTCCATAACGGATGAAAACGAGAATGTGGAAGAGAAGAGGAAGAAACTTATGGGTAAGATTCGAGAAATGATGCAGAAATCTGTACATTTTCAGCTACCCAGTATATTCTTTTCTCCAATGAATTTTTGTTCTCTTTTTCCAGTTTAGTCCAATGATTATTTTGGAATAGAAAAAAATCGGCTCTTTCGATTCGCAATGACGTCTAGAAAATTGTAACAGAAAATTAAATCCACCGGTTGACAATTTTATTACAAAAGGAAATTAATTTATTTCAAAAAAGTTTCTAGTTTTCCACCGATATCCCAAAAACTATAAAGTTGTCGTGAATTTGTTAATGGATTCTCATAGAAGAGAAAATTCGTAATGAAAAGTGTAAACTGTCGGAACTCTACCTCAATTATTTATACATGTAATTTTGATGTTGAATAAAAATAAATGAGGAAAATTTTTTATGGACAAGCTGTCACACAAATGCAGTAAAAAGAAAAGAAAATTTCTCCAGATGTGTGGCGCACGAATATATTTATTTTACAAGTTTTCCTTCAGTTTCACTTGTTAGTTAGTTTGGGTCAAATCTTTCAAGTGAATTTTGACCCGTTCTTGTCGTCTGAATGATTTGAAATTTGAAAGATGTTCATAATTCCGGCATAATGGATTTTATTCAGACATAAAATCAAAATGGCGGCTCCATGATGGTGGACGAGTTTTGTGATTATAGTCCGATTCTATTCAAAATAGGTATGGGGAGGTCTTTGAGGTCACAGATTAGGATTTTTTTGTCAAAATTCATGAATTCAAGATAGCGAATCCAAAATAGCGGACGAGTTTTGTGATTATGGTCTGAATCGATTCAAAATTGGTGTGTAGTGGTTTTCGGGTTCGGAAATTATGATTTTTTTCCCAAAATTCATAAAATTATAATGGCGGACGAGCTTTGACATCATGGTCCTATTCTATTGAAAATTGCCTTGTGAGGGTTTTTGAGGTCGGATATTATGATTACATTGTCAACATTAAAAAATTCAAGATGGCGGCTCCTATACATTTTGCTTCAGGACCAAGAAGGTGAAAAATTATTTCTTTAGATATGTGACGTATGTTATTCTGCGACTAATAGATTAAAAAGCTTTTCGTTTTTTTTTCAAACTGAAAACTTTGCACGGCAAGCTTCTGACTACACAGAATAACCCACGTCACATATCTGAAGAAATTATTTTACCTGTTAGTGCATTCAAATTAAAGTTTGTCTTCAATGAAAGTTTGTCTTTTAATTTTTTTACTTTTAATTTTATTGTGACTGGAAACTTGCGCGGCAAAGTTTTCACTCTGTTACTCACAGACTACCCTGTCACACATCTAAATAATGTTTGTTGGGTGCATTTGTGAAAGAACTGGAAATTTTCTTTCTATTAAATTTCTTTTAGTCATCCATATATTCATCATCCTTAATAATATTATATTACGAGAACATTAATTATTGTAATCCATTATTTTATATTGATGAAGACAAGCAAAAACAATTCTTGTATTTTTTTCAGCATTTGTTCAACCAAATTCCATAAACAAATGCATTTTCAATCTCATATTTATAAATGCTCCATAACTACATAAGAAAACAATATATTTTTTTATTCACATTTTTATTGTTTATTAACAAAATAATTTGATATAAACAAAAACTGAATAAGTCCAGATAATATGTACAGAAAATACTCCCAGAAATCAAATTACGATAAACTATTTTTCACTCGATTCTCTCTTTATAATAGTATTGAAGAGTGAAAGTAGTCCATATTCTCTGAGTGGAGTTGCATGAATCAGGGAAAAAGGAAAACATTTTTTTTTATTTCGAAATCTTCCTCCACAATTTGATTTTTTGGAATATTTATCACCATATGTAAATTTCGAAGACTGCAGTTTTCATCTTCAGTGGTATTACAAAAAGTATCTAAAATAAGGTTAACACATCAATAAACGTTAAAAACACACAATGTCTGAAGCTTACCTGGAATATTATTTTAAGATAGATAATTGAGGTCAAATTGATAATCAAGCTTTCCGTTTTTTGGTCATTATGATAAAAGACCAACCTATAGCGTGAATAAAATGGATTTGAAACGATCAAAATTAATGGTCGACAAAGTGTTGATATCTGATAATGAAACAAAATATTCGATGTGGAAGGCCAAGTGGAACAGTGTTGATAACGCCCTCTATTCGTTATTGAAACGTAATCGGTAGAATCTAATAAAATCCTGTAATATGAGGACAGAAATCTTTTGAACCAAGAAACCGCGATTGAGAAAATATGAAGAGGTACTTGTCTGTGTGGGGATATGGTGTTAGTAGAGTCGAAATTTGGTAAGTTATTGAATAACCTCTAATGATTGGAGAAAAGATATGCAAGAAAAATCAATTTGGTCGTTGACGCAAATTGAGAAATCCAAATTGACTTCTTTGTGGATTTCCAATATATTCAATTTTGTGCTTTTCTCGCAAAAATGTAAAATTCAACATTTTTCAATTTCAAAGTTTGTATGTCCAGAATGAATTTAGTGATTGACGAAAGTTTAATTGGTATAGAGTTCTGGGAGTACTTTTGACTTGCAAACTGTTATAGTTTTTGAGATTTCGGGAAAAAACTGGAAACTTCATTAAAAAAATTGTTCATAATTTTATTAATTGTTAACCGGTACTATACATCATCAGGAATCGAATCAATATTCGGTCATATTTTAATTTGCCTTCACCTGATTTTTTCCTGATTTTATGATAATGACTAGGCTACGATTTCAAGATGGTGACTGGGCTTGGGATGTTGACCATAGACCAGAAGATCGTTTCATTAGCTTCAATGTCCAATGTAACTATAAAATAATATCTCAGCATCATCAAAAGGAAACCCAAAGAAAATAACCAGCTCCACAAGAAGACCAACCTTCCCATCCAAGCAATATTGGACTTACTGTTTACATAACTCATATTTCCAAGAAAAGAACCAATTTTTCTCTCAAGTCGACGGACTCCCGATGGGATCTTCGCTTTCTCCAATTATCGCCAACATATACATGGAGTGGTTCGAGGAATTGGCTATACGAGAGGCAGGATACAATCCAAAGCTGTGGTTGGGGTACGTGGATGACACTATATGGAATCCCGGATATAAACATCTCCAGGATGTCTTCTCAGGAAGAGCATCAGGAATTCGATCAAATTTACAATAGAAATTGAAACCAACACAGCCTTACCTTTCCTCGATGTGAACGTTGAGAGAATAGGCAATGACATCTGCTCCTCTGTCTATAGAAAGAAGACATATACAGTATCTCAACTACAGCTCCAACCATCTGAGTTCGACAAAGAGAGGGATCGTGAGAACATTGGTAGAGAGAGTGGAGCTCAAGAAACCGTCGAACAGAACGGATGTGCAAACAAAACCTCAAAATCGCTCCGCAGAGTTGCGAAGTGTAAAATCATTTTTTTTGAAAAATACTTCCCAGAACTGGGAAATATTTGTATACTTCAAAGATAGGATCTCTCTGCAGTCCTAAGAGCCCGACATCACTTACCTAAAGTCAACAGGGAACCGGATGATTACGGACTTGAAGAAAGAGCAGTACCACTTCACTTCCAAATAAAACATCAAAACGCTCTTCAAAAGTGCGAATAAAAATCCAAATTCCTTAAAATGTTTTTTTTCCAATCTGGGGATATTCAAAAATTGCACAAGTAGGTACTCTTAGTGGTCTGAAAAACCCAAAATCACGGCCCCAAAAGTCGTTAAGTAACCGGATGATCACGGTTTAGAAGGAAGAGCCTCGGACCAGTGCCACTTCGCATCTATGGAAAAAGCCTCGGACACAATTTTCCACTTTCATATTATATATGTGGCAAAATCTTATCAGTGGTTAGAGATCATCTTCCTTAATCTCCTATTGAAATCGTCACGTTGACGATGATGTTAGAGTGATAGGTAACGGGTCCTGACGGCCATTGATGAGTACTTTCGATCTGCGATTCATTCTAACATTAACATTGAATTATGGGAAGAAATGATCCACAAGTGTGTGTCGATTCCTTATGTCCTGAATAGCTTAGCTGGTAGAGCATACGACTAGAAATCGTAAGGTCGTGGGTTCGACTACCACTTGGAGATGCTTTTTTTTTTCTTTAATTTGATAATTTGTTCAATATGCCACAATTTCCTTTTTCATGTATTTTCTTGGACACAATTTCCCTGACGGTCATTGATAAGTACTTTCGATCTGCGATTCATTCTAACAATAACATTAAATTAAAAGAAGAAATGATTCACAAGTGTGTGTCGATTCCTTATGCTCTGGATAGCCCAGCTGGTAGAGCATACGACTAATGGTAAGGTCGTGGGTTCGACTCCCACTTTAGGATGCTTTTTCCTTTAATTTGATAATTTGTCCAATATGCCACAATTTTCTTTTTTGTGTATTTTCTCGGACACAATTTTCCACTTTCATATTATATATTTGGCAAAATCTTATCAGTGGTTGGAGATCATCTTCCTAAATCTTCCATTGAAATCGTCTCGTTGACGATGATGTTAGAGTGATAGGTAACGGGTCCTGACGACCATTGATAAGTACTTTCGATCTGCGATTCATTCTAACATTAACATTGAATTATGGGAAGAAATGATTCACAAGTGTGTGTCGATTCCTTATGTCCTGAATAGCTCAGCTGGTAGAGCATACGACTAGAAATTGTAAGGTCGTGGGTTCGACTCCCACTTGAGGATGATTATATTCTTTAATTTGATGATTTGTCCAATATTCCCCAATTTCCTTTTTCATGTATTTTCTCGGACACCATTTTCCACTTTCATATATATTGTTATTTTAGAAGTACGCGTCCTCAAGTCGTACGGTGAGGACGTGTTTTCAGAATGCTCTACACGTGGTAACATAACTCCGTTATTTGCAAAGTGAATAGTTATATAAGTGCTCATTTTTAGGGGTTAGGGATGGAGTCCCATTCCGAACCCCGTGATCCGAAAGCGCCAGACAAAATGTCGCCGTCGCGTTGGCGCGGAAAAGACAGGAAAACCGTGAAAACGTATAATCCAGGATCTATCGAAACGATGGATCGCATTCGCAGTGATAGTGCTAGAAGTTCATGTTCTTCACGTAGTTCTAGTGTGGAAAACAGGAAAAGGACGAATCCGCGAATTTCCCGAGATTCCCAAATACCGAGAAAACAGAATATAGACAGAAATAGCCAATCTACAAGTGATTGTGATAGTGACATTTCGCTCTCCACAAAAGACAATGTGAAAAAAGTGCAAACTAAGAAAACTGTGGCGGAAAACCAGAAAACTCAGCCGATATTTCCAAAGATAATATGGCTGATGAGCAGAACGATCCGACATCAGAACAGTCGCCACCGTTGAAAAAGCTCAAACAAAACGATAAGGAAGACAACAAAAAATCAGGTAAAGTGATGTCAATACTGCCTGGGCATGAGCATATAGTCACTGTGCCACCTGGCCCGATGGCAGATCGTATTTTTGAACATCTTGAAATTAAAACATTTTTACCTCCACCGGTGGGCGATGACAAACAGCAAAAATCAACCCTGCCCCCACCTGAAATGGAGGAGGGCCACAGAATAGCTACCTTACCCCACCAGAGACAAGTGATAGCTCCGAGACAGCGCAGATAGCATTGGACTTGGAAGAAAGGGATCCCGCCGACGCGCAGGTGATCGGTGCGCATTCCCCATCTGTCAATGAACAAACAACATCAACCCCTTCCCCACCTGGGCGACAAGAGCGAATCTTACGAGCGAAGGCTGCAAAACAGTCACCTGAAGTTGAAGCAGAACTTTCTACCACAAACTCAAGCGAAAGCTGGACTGAAGAAGTAGACAAAAGTGGTGATTGCAACTCAGGCCTAGATCATAAAGCAGATGCCTCAGAGTTGCTAGATAAAACTTTCAAAGACTACTCGTCTGATTCAGATATAGATGATACACCGAAAGTAGCTTTAAAGCTCCTGACCACAAAGCCTTGTATATAATGTGAAATGGTAAGCAATCTAAACTTTACAATTGCTCCAGACAAGTTTAAAGATTTTGGCATAGGAAGGCGCAGGGGTAGGAGGCCGCTAGCCCCTGTGACCAACTTCGTATCTTGGGCCTGCGCAGTGTGCGGAACCAAGCAGGACACTAAGTTTACAATAGACGACATTGAATCTAGCATGCTATTACAGAAAGCTCGCCAGAAGATCTCTCAAGCCCAAAGAGATAATCTAGGAAATCAGGGAGACAATCAAGGAAGTAGCCGCATCGCATCGGGTGACAGAGATGGGAGGCCGCCAGTCTCTGTTACTTCTGATGCCAACAGTCAAGAAAATATCAGCTTCAATACACCGAGTGACGGAGATGGGAGGACGCCAGTCTCCGTTACTCCGGATATCAATATTAGCCAACAAGAGGATACTTATCAAGAGAACACTCAAAAGGATTCCCCAGAGGACATTCAAGAGGACACTCAAAAGGATACCCAAGAGGACATTCAAGAGGACACTCAACAAGATAACATACAACAGAACGAGGACGCCAGGGATGGGATGCCGCCAGTCCCTGACGTCAAAATCACCTGTCATGACGAAGAACTGCAGGATGAAACACCCATCTTCCTCAAAGATGCTCATGTAGACACACAAGATGAACAACAGGAAGATTCATCACGGATGAGCTCAAGTAAGAAGAACGCACACAGTCTACCCACAGCACCCCAGACGGATGACTTTGGTGAGAACTTACATGCAAATAACGGGAATGACGAAAATAGTCCGAAAAACCTGGAGTTTCTCGACACTTCCCAAACCATTTCGGACTCTCATGAAAGAGCTCCTGAGCCGGAGTGGGCCCATCAACGAGAACATGGAAAATTGGACTTTCGCCACACTTTCCGTGGCACTCCATACTCCTGTGAAAATGCCCCCCAGTCAGAGATAATCATACAACAGAAAGCTGGAAATATTGGTGTGAATTCTCCACCCTTCCATAAATACTTGTCAGTTATGCCCTGTGAAAGGCTGCCTTCCTCTCAAGAGAGCGGATCCTTTTTAAACCCACTCTCTAACGCAGAGACCAAAAACTCCGACGGAAAAGAGAATAAACTCATGGAACAGAATATGTTAGAAAACTTTAGATCCGATATGCTCTCAGAAGAGAAAAGAGGATTTTTCGATTCTCAAACATCAGAAAATAAATATGACCTGATGAACTTTTGTGCTATTGAAAATCAAAAGTTACGTCAAAGTTGTGAAAATCCAAAAAATTTCTCGGACCTTGAAAAATATTTCTTTCCACAAATATGTAATGGAAAAGAAACAACAAGCAAATTTGAACAACTCTTCCAACATAATGAAGAGGACAGAAGGAAAAATTTGATTAACCTGGAAAAGCTGAGAACAATTGACACTGATCCACTACCAAATCCAAACAGACAAGTGGCCAATATCACTTCTTATATCATAAAAGGAGCAGATAATAATACAAAACGCCTGCAGCAACTTAATAACGCCACAAACATATTTGGGGAAAAACCAGAAACCATTGAAACCTGGGAATCAGACTATGAAAAGGCAAAAATAACAGTTGATTCTGCATTTGCGGAATTATTCAACGCAGCTAATGAAGCGGCAGCAATCGCAACGGCCAGTTTCGACGAAGCCATAAACGAGGATGAGCCAATGGAAACAAATCAAATAGCTGTACGTGTGACCACACCTGAAAAACACCAGCAGAACTCCGACATGGAGCAAACTAGAGAAACCTTGGAAAAGGACAAACAGCCAGAGCTAGGCAGAAAATTAAATATTCAAATACCCGTGGACGAGGACAGAATTGCAAGATGTATTCTTGAAGAAAAACTAAAGGTTGACAAGGCAGCAGCGGAGAGAACTGCTTATATCAAGAAAAAGAAGGACGAAAGAGCCCAATTCAAAGAAAGAACCAGAAAATTGGAAAAAAGAAGAAATCTGATCAAAACGAGCTTCGAAATACAGAGGCAATAGAAACTGTTAGGAAAAAGGGTATACAACGGTCCTGCAAATTCAAAGTGAAACCGAGAGGCCGATACAGTCTGAAAATCAGCCCTCCCCATCAACACAGAGTACACAACAGCCCCCTATAACAGAAGAAATTTCCGTAGAGTTTTCTGCTGCGCTCTAATGCCAATAAAGGCATGCATGTTGAATATTGATGAGACAGCAACAAGTATTCCTTACTTGTAGACTTCATCAATACCCATAGCGTAGATATTATGTTTCTATCCGAAACCAAGCTCCGACAGGGGCTTGACTTCAGCTTGAGGGGATTTACAATAATCAGGGCCGACAGGCCAAATGCAGCAAGGGCGGTGGGTGTAGCCATTATGATCAGATATGGTATATCTTTCAACACCATATATGGTAAACAGAGTACTATAGAACTCCAAGATGGAACCTGCCTATTTGCAATTTACAATCAACCTCGAAATAAATTCAACATAATGGATTTGGATAATCTACTGAACTCGGGACAAAAAGTACTGTTGGTTGGTGATTTCAATGCTAGACGTCCTGAGTGGAACTGTACTACTCAGTCTAATAGAAATGCTCACACGTTGTGGGAGTATTTCCGAGAGTACTAATATTGTTATAGAACACTCAGATGCACCAACTCATTTCCCTAATAATGGGGCAGAGCCGACCACTATCGATTTGGTTGTCAATAAAAATGTTAGGGATTTAGGCGAACTTAAACAATAAATGCACTTACGTCTGATCACGACCCGGTGGTGTTCCTATTGAAGGACCGGGGTAACCCCAGGGTCACAAAGAAGCTTTTTGACTATGGGAGCACCAACTGGGCCGAGTTCAGACCTATATTAAATCATGACATAAAAGTAAACCCTCGCATAAACAATAAGAACTTGGATCAAGAAACAACAACATTCATAGAAACAATACAAAGTGGATAGAACAACCAAAACGATAGTGGTACGGGCTGATCGAGACCCTCTTCCACCTCATATCAGAAATCTAATTAACCTCGAAGAACAAGAGAGGAAAAAATGGCAGCAGACCAAAGATACCAGATATGGAGTCAACTACCGTAATATTGCTGACATTACTAGACGAGAAATAAAGAGATTTAATGATGAAACGTGGAAGAGAAAGCTCGAACAGCTCGACGTGAGGGACAGCTCTCTGTGGAGGATGGCTAAACGTATTAGACGTATTCGAACGTATTAGATGGCTAAACGTATTAAAGAGTGGTCCAACACGGGCGGTGACTGACCCGGAGAAGGCAGAAATATTCGCCGAATACTTTCACAATGTGCATATCGTCGGCTCAGATGTCTCGGAGGTGCAAAAAGGGGCCACAACGATTCGCAAAGGCATTGAAGAGCTAGAAGCCATAAAAATAAACCCTAAAATACTATCAAAATTGATAACCAATTTTGACGAACTAACAGATATAGTCAAAAAGCTCCCCCATAATGAGGCACCTGGGCCGGACAGAGTAGATGCGGTTCTACTCAGGAATCTGCCTCAAAAGGCAATAGTACAATTGTTATATATTATTAATACAATTATCAAATATCAATACTACCCGACAATTTTGAAGGAAGCTGAACTAGTGCCTATTCTTAAGCAGGGTAAAGACAAAACACAAATCGATGGCTACAGACCCATTTCCCTTTTGAGTACTGTGGCCAAGATTATTGATAAAATCTTGCTCAAGCGTTTAGTTCGTCTGGAAGGAAGGATGAAACTCATCCCGGAGAAACAATTCGGATTTAGAAAGGGAAGATCAACTACCTCCCAAATAGTCCGAATTGTCCACGAGGTGAAAGAGTCCTTTCACCAGGGTCTAAATACTGTCATGGTCCTGTTGGATATGAAGAAAGCCTTCGATACGGTTTGGATAGAAGGATTTATCACGAAGATGGTGAAGGCACACATGCCTTTATATATGGTCAAAATTATAGAGTCATACCTTAGTCAGCGGACTTTTAGGGTTAGAACAGAAAATACGAAATCGAGAGTGTATCCGGTTGGAGCAGGTGTCCCACAGGGCTCCTGCCTGTCGCCACATCTTTACCCTCTATATACGCATGACTTCCCTATGTCTGCTCGCACGAATGTAGCCGTGTACGCGGATGATACCGCTTTATACGCGCATTCGTCCGCGAGCAAGGTGGCTGCGAGACAAGTAGAGATCCACCTCAATAGGGAGGTCGTCCCATATCTGGAGAGGAACAAAATCGTGTTAAACGAAAGTAAAACCGAAATAATTAACTTTACTCGAAAGAAAAATAACATCAAAATATTCCGAAAGCTTCGGATAGTACCTGGGGGTACTACTGGACAGGCGCCTCACATACTATAAGCACATAAATCTGGCAATTCAGAGGGCGTCCGCCGCTATGAAGCGAATGTACCCTCTGATTGCCAGAAATCCAAACCTAGCACTTGAGAACAAGATACTCATATATAAACAAATAATTAGGCCTGCAATGCTGTACGCCTGTCCAGTGTTCTGCAGTCTTCTCAAAACCACGTTGTTGAAATTGGACAGAATGCAGAACAAGGTGCTCCGTATCATCACCAATAGTGATAGATACATCCGACTGGATACACTACGAGAGATTACAAATATTCTCACAATTTTTGAATACATAGAACAATTGTCATACAAGTTCTACAAATTATTTCTATCTAAGAGCCCGCTGACTAGAGAAATCACCGGGATTAGAGCGCACCATAATCTCTATGGGAAACATGGAGGGCTTATTCATAAGGCACTCGATCTGTATCACGAAAGAGTCGATGCCCCTCTGCCAAATCTATAAAGCTAACTAGTAACCCTATCACAAACAGGATATTATAATCTTAAATATTGTCATCTTAAACCAGTTTTTTTAAATTTTTTCAATCTTTTTCTGGTATCATTAAAATAGAAACCTACACCTTAATAAACTTAGTTAGATATAACTATCTGAAAATAAATCTACATTGAAAGCTAGAACACGCGCATAGGCGAACACAGGAGGCGCGTATAAACTATATAAATATCAGAGAGAAACAAGACATAATACGGGTGCATCCGCTAACATCAGCGGAGGTACCCCCCACTGCTCCTACTATTAGGTCCGTGCGGGGCGCTTAGAGTCTGAACAGGAATCCCCCCGCTATGGCAACATAGCGGGGTCGATGCCAGTGTTTCCTCCTACTTCCATACCCCATACAAACCTCACTTATACCTGGACGAATCTACTATAGATGCCATTTATATATCTGACTTTTGTATGTTTTGTACTCTGAATTGTGACTTGCCTGGGAAAACCAGTATTTTACTATAGATAATGAACACATTTTGATTTTTGATACGACTAGAAATTGTAAGGTCGTGGGTTCGACTCCCACTTGAGGATTATTTTTTTTCTTTAATTTGATGAGTTGTCCAATATGCCACAATTTCCTTTTTCATGTATTTTCTCGGACACCATTTTCCACTTTCACATATATTGTTATTTGAGAAGTACGTTAGATATTCAAAGAGTTGAAATGAGAATGAAAAATTGAAATAAAAAACTCATAAATAAAGAAATGTTCGTATTCAATAGTCTGTGCTATGTTATTATTTTACAGTTTTTCTGAAGACTCTGCCGTTTTTCTGAAATCTTGTATAATATTAATCGATACGTATGTTTGAAATAAACATGTTTTCAACATTACAAGCAATTGTCATAATTTTAAAATTTTTAGGAATTAAAATTTACGAATATATTTTTGAGCACAAGCAGATAACAAAATATTGAAAGTTTGAACATCCTGTATATGAAATTGGATCTGAACACAACAGCCAATGA
>JAFIRS010004862.1:0-72610 GCA_018342105.1 Gonioctena quinquepunctata
TATTCTGAATAAACCCTTTCCCCATCAATATCATATTACAATGATAACACTTCCTAGAATCCGAGTCACATGTCAGGGTATTATTTCTTCCCCCACAAGTTTGTATTGCTGACCCGCGGCCCCAGAAGGTATAAAAAACCCTGCTGGTCTCACGATATCATTATTCTTTTATTTTTAAACTAGTTAGTTAGTTTCAATAGTCAAAGAAACACTTTATATTTTCCTGTAATAAAAGTATTCTTTTTTTTAAAAGTTGTGTACCTTTTTTAAAAAGTGAATTTCAAAGATACGAAGATAACATATTTTTTTTTTTCGACGATTAATCATAGGTTGTCATTTCAAACCTTTTTGTCACTCAGGCGTCAAAAAAAACACCATTCCGAAAAATTTTTATTTTATTTTTTTTTTTCTTTAAAGAATGTTCATTTATCATCCCTCAGATCACTGAAAAAAACTTCCTTCATTTTAAGTATTTTTTACAATTTTTTCATATTTTGGCCCCTGAAAAAGTTTCAAAATTAAACAAAACCCGGTCCATCGTTTTAAAAATTTTTTTAAAGTTAAACACTTGTGGACTGAAGATCCCCGTTTTTCCCCCCACTGTTCATATATATATATATATATTTTATATATATTTATATATATATATATATATATATATATATATATATATATATATATATATATATATTTTAAAAATGGGTTGTTTATATGATTTATAATTTGTATGTTTTTAAAAATTTTTTTCATAGTTTACAAACCCCTATTAACAAATAAAAACCCCAGCTATGTTATGTTCCCTCTGTCGTTTTTAACCTCCTTTATTTTCCAGCTCAGTCGGTCCCCTTTGAACATGTATACTCCTTCGTAGCGGTTCCTGAAATCGGTTTGCCGGCTTGTTATCGTTCGATCATAAAAGATGTTCAGTGGATGAAAATAAAGTTAGAAATTGAAAAAATAAAAAAAGGGTTTTGCAGAAAATAATCAAAGAAGTTGCTGTATTCAGATAAAAACTTGAATATACCCTACTCTGCGATAACTACCGTATACTAGCAAAATAATGCAAAAATATAGTGCGGTTTGATTTTGTGATAATGAAAATTTGATGAAGAAAGTTTCAACGTATTTAGTCTTTTGGGTAGGGAATTCTATGATTGTTCAGCCCAAAAAAAAAAAAGTTGGGGCCCTTGAAGCTCTTGGTTTTATGTGAAAAGTTGCACTTAGGTGAGTTCGTTATTGAATACCTTGTAGCTGCGTTTCAGTTGACTTTCCCCAATCCTGTGGACGTTTTCTGGGATGTCAATGGCTCCCTGCCCCCTTTAAAAAAGATTTATTTTCTGGACTGGTAGGTGGAATTTTTATTTTTTTTGTGCTCCCTCCGATCAGTTTTTCAAGAAATCTTCCTCGTTGGAATTTTTATATCGGGTTTTTCTTATATCAGGGGTGGCTTCTTTTCAAATTTTTCCCTTTTCTCCTTTTTTAAATTTTTCCCCTAGAACTTGTTATCTTGACCCATGGCAACACTCACCAAATTTTTTTTTCACGATTTCCGGTTTGTATCTTCCTATTTTTGCTTTCTGATTATGTTAATGATTTTATGAATGATATCTAATTTTCTCTTACATACTATTTACAGATTCAAAAAATCATTTTTTCAATTTCTGCCCTCACGTTTCATTCTATATCAATACTTTTCCCACAAAACTCTTTCGAACCCCATTGGTGGGTTTTATGTTTATTAAATTTTCATACAGGATGTTCAAGACATCATACTTTGATCTTCTTTAATTCAATATTTTCCATAAACAATTTTGATATGGAATTGGGGTTTTTTTTAGATGTATTTTGGATATATAATTTTGATATCAGAACTCCAGGAAAATTCTCTTCACGACATGTATCGACTAGAGCATAGTTAAGGTTTTTAGTAGTGAAAAGGTGAAAAAAAAATTTAAAACAACATAACAAAACGATCTAATAAAATAACTACATATATATATATTTATATATAATATATATATATTATATATATAATTATTATATTTTTTTTTATTTTCCGTTGTACATTTAAAGACTAAAACCCACAAAAAAAAAAATTACTAGATGGTTAATGGTTTCAAGAGTTTGTTGGTGAATAACTTTTTAAATTCTTTTATATTTTAGCAATTAAATAAAAAAAGAATATTAAAAAAATTTATATTTCAAAATTATTAACTCATAATTGCTCGAAGCAATAAAATAAAATTTCAAAAAATTTTTGGAATAAACAGTAATCAAAAATTTATAAATTTAAACATACGTTTAAAAGTAGTAACAAAAGTTAAAAAGAAGATGGGCGGTGTAAAATTGGAAATTGTGGGAAGTAGCAATGAAAATGGTATCAGAACAATTATTTTTTTAAATTGTAAAAATGATAAAAGTGGAAAGATAATTGTATATATAAAATTATGCAATATAAATATAAACAGTGAAAAGTGACAATTTAGTGCACCAATTAAAAAAATTTTAAAAGAAAAACAAAGGGGAAAAGGATGTATCTAGGCGATAAAAAAAGGCTTAAAAAAGATCAAAAATTAATTTCCCCAAAGGGGGGCCACGAAAAAAAAATTTTAAAAAAAATTGGAAAAAACCCCCTCTTTTGGGGAAAAAAAAAATATTACCTTAATGATAAACCCCCGGACCCCAAATGCTGATTTCCGCATCTAAATATTTTTCCGTTCATGATATTGCAGTCCTGACAGGGGTTTGGGGAGAAACCCCTCCTGATTCATGGTAAATTAAAAAACCAACATTTTTCCAACCAAATTTTAAAAACCCAAAAGTGTATTTTGGTTCCCGAACTTTTCCCAAAAACCTTTTCCAAAAAAATTTTTTTGTCAACCTTTTTTTGACCAATAACGAAAACGCCCCCTCTCACGGAAAAATGGGGGTTCTGTTCATCTATCCATGATCTGATTTATTTTTTACCCCGGTATTTGTTTAAAATTTCCCCCTTTTTTAGGTTTTTTTCTCGTAGGCCAGGTATTATTAAGTTTTTCCGGGGAAAAAAAGGGGGATAATTGCTTTTGATATTTGTTGTTTTTTTTCACAATGATCAACAAACATCCTACGACCATTGAATAACTTGTTTTTTGACATATCAAGTAGTGGAAAAAATTGCTTTCCCCGGTTTTCCCCGAGAGGGGGGGCGTACCAACTGTCTAGCTGTGGTAAAAAAATAACAATTGAAAATTACGTGACGAAAAACAGTGACGTTCGTTGGAATTATTATTCCAAAATACAAAATTAACGGGGAAAAAAATATCTATCTATATCATATCAATTTGGTTAAAAAAGAATAACTGAAGTTAAAAAAGTTTTTCTTATATAACCAACTTTATTATTCAATTCATCAATACATAACAAATTGGCACCCAAAGAGGGGGGAAAAAAATAAAAAATAAAAAAATATCCCCCATTCCAACAATATATATTTTTTTTTTCCAGGTGTCTCATGAATAGATCTTATATTTGTTTTTATATAGACCTTGGGGAAAAAATTCATATTTTTCCGAATTTTTTTTTTTTTTTCCATCACAATAAAAAAAAATTTTTTCCCCATAAAAGGGGTAATACAAATGTGGAGGAATGGATAAATCAATCTGCCACGATAAGTTACTGCGTTACCGTTTAAACCCCCTTTTTTTTGAAAAATTTTTTCTGGTATAGAATATCCTTCATGGTTGGAAAAACCCCCCCGTGATGAAACATAATAAGATTTGCGCTTTAATAAAAAAGCCGATCATGGGGGGTTGAAAAAAAAGAAACGGTCCGAAAGTTTATATTAATTATAATTGTTTGTAAGTAAGCAAAATATTGAACCCGTTTTTGTTTTGATTAAACGGGAAGGAAAGGGGATAATTTCTTTGGTAATTGGGCCAAAAGGGGGTTTTACTCTAGGGGTTATAAATTTTTTTAAATTTTTTCGATTTTTCAGTTTTTTTTCCCCAGAAATGATCACGAATATTCGTTTTATGTTGATAAACAATTAATTTCGTCTGCCTAAATTTTTTTAAAAAGATAATTGTTTTTGGGAGAATGTTTTAGATTTGGGGAAAAATTTTTGGTTTCCCCGTTCTCCTTTTTTTTCCCAAATGTGGCATTACTTTATTTTGTTTCTTTTTAAAATTTTGTCCCCGAAAAAAGTTTTTTTACTTGGGAATTTTTTCCACAATTCCAACGAAAATTTTTTTTCCAAACCCCAAACCCCATTCAAATAAATCGGGGAAACAGTTACTGATTACTACTGAACCCCCTTTGAAATGGTTTCTTCCCCAAAACCGAGGTAGGCTTCATTTTGGAAGATTTTCCCCGTTTGGAAACACCTTTCTATGAATTGTTAAATTCCCCAAAATTTGGAAAACATTCGACTTAAAAAAAAAATTTTTCCTTTTTTTCAAAACGCATTTGTGATTTCCACATCTTTTCTAAATTTAAAAATTTAAAAATTAAAAAATTAATTATAGAAATAACTTTCAAATTAATGAAATTGATTGGACTATTTTTTTTTGAGTTTGAAATTAGAATATCATTTTTTTTTGCATAATTTTTTGATGTTCATTTGAATCACTGATTCGGAATAAGTTCGGTTTATAAAAAAGGATTGGGGGAAAAACTCCGTATTTAAATGTTTCGCGAGGGGTTTTGGGGTTTTTCCCCTTCGCCCTTTCCCCCTTTTCCTTTTTTTGCCCTTGGGAAATTTTTTGAACAAAAAGGGTTTTTCCGATTTTTTTTTGGGGACATCTTTAAAAAAGTACGAATATCATTCAAAAAGTATTTTTATTCTTCTATTTTTAAACCCCATCCCCCTTAAAAAAAATGTTAGTTTGAACTTTTTTCGTTGTTGTTTAAAAAAGATATGCTTAAAATAGAAAGGCCCCAAAAATTTCTTATAAAAAATGGGGTTTCCGTGACTTTGGCTAATTTTTGGGGGATGTTTTGGGTTTTCGTGGGCTGATCAAAAGTGTTTGGGGTTACAAAGCTCAAAATGGACAGTTTTCAGATATGGGCTTTGAAAATTTTTTTAATTTTTTTTGGGGGGTCTGCTCATCAATCGGAGAGAGGCCCCTTTCGGGGGTTTGGGTTAAATTTGGTTGCTGGCCCCGGGGCCCGACTGAGAAATGGTCGTCCTCGGTTTAAAATTGGGGACCGCCATCGAAATTTTTTTTATACACTGCTCCACCCCTGGCTATGAAATGATATACAAACCCCAAAGGCCCCTTTCATCTTTGTTTTGCTAAAAGATAACCAGAATAATTAAACGAGAAAGGGGGTTTTTGGGGGATTGTTCGAAAAGGGCCCATAATAATTAATTCAAATATATCTGATGTAAAAAAATATCAAATATGTTTTTCCAAAATTTAAAAAAGGGTAAAAAAAACCCCTTTAAGGGGAAATGGGGGAAAAACCTAATCCAAAATCCCCAGAGATAATGGTTTGGTCACTATTGATGTATTTTATGATATTTATTTTTTCCTCACCTTTCCCCTAATCGACAAAGGGGCCCCAAATATTTTTTTCCCAAAAATGGCTTGAAATGGATGGTGGGGTTTACAGACAAATAACCCCCGAAAATGTCTTGCTTCTTTGATACCTTAAAAAACCCCAGGTAGAATGGGGAAGTCCCCGGGTTTTTGGAAAAAAAATATGAATGGAACTTTTTTATTTTTACTCCCCCCGGAATTTTGAAAATTTTTTTTTTTATAAATGTTGCATTAAAAAATTTTAAAAAGGGTGAATTTTTTTTTATTTTATTCGTTGGCAATATGAATGAGAATATCAATCAAAAACAATATAATAATGGTAACATTCATAATAATTAATAATAATAATAATAATAATAATAATAATAATATATAAAATAAATAATAATAATAATAATATAATAATAATAAAATAATATATTAATAAATAATATAAAATAAAAATAATAATAATAATAATAAAAATATATATAAAAATAAAAAATAAAAATATATATAATAAAAATAAAAATAATAATAATAATAAAATAAAATATAAAAATAATAAAAATATATATATAATATATATTTTATATATATATATATAATAATAAATAAGCAGGATAGGCCCAAACAACACCTTGCCTTGGTAGTAACCACCACTTAACCCAGCCAGGATAAATCGGACCAGCGCTCAAAAGGCATCGGGAGGAAAAAAAACACTTCTAATTGTCGGCCGTGTTCCTGCTAACCTCCCCTCGCAGGATTACTCGGTTCCCAGAAGGGGGAACGGGGCCCCCCCACAACCGACCTCATCCGGATGGAGGTCAAGGGGAAAGTGGGGCCCAAATCGATGGAAACCTAAGACGACCTACGCAATGGACAGCTTTCCCAGTGGACAAAACGGAATGAGGACGGCCTTCTGCGTTGCTATGAGAGTAGGGCCCGGCCGAAAGAGGATACATGGCGCGAAGTGCTCTGGGTGCGTGGCACCCAGTATCCGCATTTCCCCCCAAAACTGCGGGATTATGTATCTCACCTTCGTAGCCGTGGCTACGTGAGACCCCTCTAGGGGGGTTTGAAGTGGCCGAAGTGGCAGAAGTCCCCGGGAAGCCCAAAGCCGAAGAGGTGGCGGATAAATATTCCCACCAACAGAGATTATCAGAACACGCAGGGTGCTCCGCACTTCAAGCCCCTGAAGCCTCAAGTCTGGCTCAGTGGTGCGGGGTTCGTGAAGCGCTTCCAGAAAGAGGCTGACACCCGGCAAATCAACACCGCCGTATATAATGCTCCTCATGCCTTGCGGATACGCAGAATAATGCGTCCGGCTAAAGGCATGGGGGACGCTCAAAAGATGAAGCCAAAATAACGGCGAGAAACACGCTTCATTATCCAATTTCGTGGACTACATGTGGCCAATAGGCCATTTACGCTAACGGTGCGGCGAATCGCAGCTAAGTTGCGACGAGTCCATCACACATTGAATCAAGTGCTGTTAACCATCAAACAACACTGCCTTGATAGGATACGAATGCTAGTGGCTGCCAAAAAGTCACTAGTACGGCGAGCGAGAGGAATCGCGGAAAACAAACAGTTCCGTAGAAACCCTCTCGCTTATTCCACAACCGACGCGTGTTGTGGAAAACCCGCCGACCGCTGATCAGGTGGAAAACTTCTGGAAGGAATTTACGAATATCGCAGCCACTCAACATAGACACTCCAGCCCTGACGCAGTTTGGAGCCTTCTGCGAAGGTTTCAGCAGCCTCATCCTAATGAACTGCGCCAACCGATAACCCGGAAGAAGTTCGGAAAGCTCTACAGGGGCTCGAAGACTTGCTGCTCCAAACCCAGACAGGTTGAGCAACCTGTGGTGGAAAAAAAGTTTCCTAGTACCCACCACCACTTAGCCAGAGTTTTTCAACTCGTGGCTCAGTAGAAACAGCAGATTCCGGCTTGGTTTTGTCGAGGGGCGAACCGTGCTAATCCCAAAAACGGAGATTTGTCTGATCCCAAAATTACAGACCGATAACATGCTTGAACGTGTTTACAAATTGTTTTACGCGCATTTTGTACGCGAATACTCCCTCGCAGTTGACACGGTGTACGAACGGATATATGAGCAGAAGGGTCAAAGAGAGGTGTTGCTGGCTGCAAAGAACCTGCTGATCGATAGATGTATCACGCAGGACTCCGTGCAATATCCAACCTTTCGATGGCCTGGATCGATTACCGCAAGGCGTTTGATTCAACATCGCATGAGTTGATCTTGCATTTGCTCAGATGCCTTGCGGTACCGATCAAATGTGAGATGCCATTGAACAGTTGATACCCTCTGGAGGACTCGCTTCACCATAACATCAGGTGGAGCCAAAGTCCAAACGGAGGAGTTATCTTCAGGAAGGTGTGTTCCAAAGGGGTTCCCTCAGCCCCCTCCTTTTTTGCATCTCACTCATGCCATTAACCGTTGCGCTCAGAAAAACCCCGTGGATCTACAACTGTGCGTACGTCACCGGAGACCGAAGGCATAAGGTCACCCATCTATTTTATATGGATGACCTGAAGCTTTTAGCTTCGGGTGAGGCAGATCTGCAGCAATCTCTGAGGGTGGTGCAAGAGTACACCATGCTATCGGTTGGAATTCGGGATGGATAAATGTGCACTGGTTCATCTCAGAGAGGACGATGCGAGGTTACGGAGAGGACGCGCAACTGGTAGATGGAAGCATCCTCCGCCATCTGGATGCCGGAGAGGCGTATACCTACCTAGAGGTGCAACAACGTTGCACCCAAGAGGTAGTGGCGGTTAAAACGCTCTCCGCGGCAAGTATCAGCAGAAACTCCGGCAGATCTGGTCATCAGAACTGTCGGGCATAAAAAGTTTCTGCCACCAACATGCTTGCCGTTCCAATACTAATCTACTCCTTTGGGGTAGTGAAGTGGACCCTGGAAGAGCTGCGCGGAATCGACGTGAAGACTCGCAAAATGATGCACCTACATCGTAGTTTGCATCCGAAATCGTCCGTTCCACGGTCGTACCTCCCGGAAAACCAAGAGGCCACGGACTTCTGAGTGTGGAGGGTCTACACAACAGGATGGTGTTGGATGGAGCCTGTAAAGTCATCAGGAGCTTGGATCCCCTTCTCTGCATGGTCAAAGACCATGAGATTGCAGGGAAAGGAGCGTTTCTTTTTAAGGCAGCAATCCGTGCAGCCGATGAACTCGGTCTTGTATTCGACACCGAGCGGGATATCCAAGACTCTATCACCGAGTTGGAGCCCGCTCGAAGGAGAGTCCACATAAAAGCTGCAGAGAATACTGTACATCTGCAGCTCCACAAGGATAAGCCGATGCATGGAATCTTCTACAAACATATTGAAGACCAGGCTTATCCGAAAGGCTGACCTTTGCTTTCTTAGGTCAGGTGGACTCAAGTCGGAGACTGAGGGATTCATCATGGCTTGCCAGGACGGTGTTTTCAACACTCTCGTCTACCGAAGCCGCGTGATGGGTATAGAGGTCCCTGACACGAGATGCAGGGCCTGCCGTGGAGCGCCTGAGACCATCATGCACTTGCTGTCAGCATGTACAGCATATGCGATCTCAGCCTATATCCATCGTCATAACGCGGCGTTACGAGTGCTGTATTATCATTTACGACACTCGTACGGTATTGATGAGACACCGGTGCTGCCTACGCTCCGGGGGATATTGAGTCCGTTGTGGAGAATGAGAAGTGCCGAATTTATTGGAACTACTCATTCCCCACCCTCAGGCAAATACAAGCCAACAAGCCTGATGTAGTCCTCTTCGACCGCGAGCAGGAAACGATATACGTCATAGAGTTTTCGGCTCCGGGCGAGACGAATATCGTGCGAAAAGAGGACGAGAAACGGACGAAGTATCGAGATTTACTCTCCGAGCTCCGCAGACTCTATCCAGACCATTCTGTAAAGATAGTGGTTCTGATTATAGGGGCCCTTGGTGGAATGATGCCAACGCTACTCTCAAACCTGGAAATTATACCGGCATGCCGTAAATCGGCAGAATCTCTAGCCGGCCGCATGCAGAAGGCAGTCATTCTCGGATCGTTACGTCTGCTCAGGACACATGATTCACGGACCCAATGATCTCTCACCTCACGGGTGTGGGGAGAGGTCATTGGTTTATGTAACCAGCGCGCCCTTCCGAATGGGTCGGAGCTTCGGAAGTAAGGGCCTGACTGGTAGTGTTTAAAAACTAGATATATAATAATAATAAAAATAATAATAATAATAATAATAATAATAATAATAATAATAATAATAATAATAATAATAATAATAATAATAATATATACAAATGCAATAATAATATTATGAAAAATAATAATAATATCAAATAATAATTAATAATAATAAACAAATATATAATAATAATAATCAATAATATCATAATAATAATAATAATAATAATAATAATAATAATAATAATAATAATAATAATAATAATAATATAATAAAAAAAAAACTATAAACTATATTAGCAACCGCAAAAAATCATTTGAAATATGAATCAAATCAGGGGCAAAATGAATTATTTGGTAACATGAAACTATATCAACAAACCCTACATAATCATAAATCATCCTAACAATGAAATGGAAAAATCAAGCCTCTTACGCCGTGTCAACTCCTATCTAAGTACTACCTCATTCATTCATCATCATATAATTGGGAATTATCTAGTTCATCCTATTGGCGGCAGCAAGCACATGGCTTGATAAACTGGTATTTGGATATTTGACTCCTAGGTTATGGCGAGCATAACCAAGAAACCATAAAACGCTAGCAACATGAGCACAGCATCTGACGGACCTAGCATCCGATTTGCATGTGCATAATATCCCTGTATTGACTCTCCATTTTTGTCGTAAGTGTATACAATCCAGAGCTGATATTTTGCAGCGTTCCAGAATCTGGAATAAACTCTTACTTCAAGAATCCAGGTTCCTCAAGTAACTCATCGATTTGGAAAATTTTCTGCTGTTCTCTCTGGAGTTCATCCTGTACATAAGATGGTGCTAAATTAACCTGGTAAACACCGATGTGGATAGTGTGATCTCTTAGATAGTCCATACTTATTCTTGGGGAACTATGGCACCCGCTGTTGATTCAAGGGTATCCATCATCCATTCCTCAAATGAAGCCGATCCACCCCCACCCGAGCTTACACAACATCGAGCAATCGTGATCGCTGAAACAATTCCTCTAAGACCTGTTCCTTTGCTCCTTCCATGATGATTGGCAGACGATATTTATTGATGATTGCTCCAGCTATACGGTAATATCCGAGATTGTGAACATGTGGCATATTTATTGTTTTAGAAAAACACTGAAACACACTCTTATGTGGCCATTACGGCCACTATCCATGTGCATTTTTTTTAATATGGATTTATAGGCTTGTCCGTACTGAGTTGATTTGTCCCCTTTCTACGTTAAAAGCCATGCAAGTCATAATCTTATAGTGTATAAATATGAAATAGGTTCTCGTTCATCATCGCGGAGGAGATGCATTCGACGCGGAGTAAATCTTACATTATCTATTCAGCATTCAACTCGATTTTGATAACTTGATAATCGACGTGCTATGAGAATCAAAGTCGTCGTGAATGAAACTGAAACAATTGCTAAAACTGTCATATCAAAATATCTGTCAAATTCTTCAGTTATCAATACTGATCCGAAGAACTCCAAGTGATACACATTGATATTATGGTATATTCAAATCGAACTAGATGCTTCTTCTGTAATTGAGACTTGTTCCTGGCCGAATGCAGCTTCTACGCGATGAAAGAAAATGAATTTGAACGGGAAATTTCGATTTCAAGGCGTGATATGCAAGGTTATCCTGCAATTTATGTGACAAATCGAACAAAAAACTGACTCGATGATAACAGATCAGTCCTGAACGAAATCACGCTTATCCAGCTAGGTCCAGCTTGCATTCGTTTGAACTATTTTAACGCAAACAACAAGCAATTCTTGTATAATTTGTAAATCAGTTGTGAATATTTAAGAAGAGACTATCGAATGAATGTAGAGTAGAAATATTCATTTGAAGAATATTTACGTACTAGAAAACGTAAGATCTTGTCCCGATCAATTGAATGAGAAAGGTTGTTTACTGCGGGTATTACTGCCTGGTTTGAGGTTCATCACCAGACCTTATATAATAAGAAGACCACAATTACAAATTCTTCTTCAACAACTGAGAGATAGAGTAACCGATACACAAGAATATGAAGATGAAAACAGTTTCACCGATGCAGATTATCAATGTCTAGCACCACTAACCAAAAATCAATTCCAGGAATTGTTTGAATTTTGAGATCCTGTTCATGAAGAAACATCTTTCAGGTACATCAGAAAGAAAGATATCTTGTTATTTCTATGCGAACTGAAACAGGGACTGGAGGAAGTGTTTTTGAAAGTAATCTTTTCTCTCGTAATATAACCACGTCGTTCTACTTCGTTTTCACATGTAACGTGAAATACTTTCATTACACTTGGCATGAAATAGTCCCAATTGATAACTTCGAATTTGACTATTATCAGCATACTCCAATAGTTAGAAGGCAGCCTCTCAGGTTTGTTTCAGGTTGATTTCATAGGAATATTACCCACTGAACCCGAGTACTAAAAAATCACGTTCTCAAAAGTATGAAACTAGAAAATATTCTCATCTGAAATTGTTATGAACAAACTATTCCATATTTATCTTCTATTGAATGAACAACTTACACGTAATATATTTCAATGTATTTAATACATATTCATAGTGATGTTCAGAGGATAGCCGACGTCATATGCCACCTACCCTAACAAAACAATATAGTAGTAAGCGATCATAAGCTTTAGGGCAAAGTGACATATGTTTATGGCTATCCTCTGACTATCACTATGAATATGTATTGAATACATCAATAGTTATTTATGTAATAAGGATCATTAAGACGTATCATTATGGTACAAGTCGTGAATTTTATTGGGCGAGGCGTAGCCGAGTCCGATAACACGACGTGTGCCATAATGATTGTTTATGATTCGTATTACATACAAAATTTCATCTGATGGCATTTATATTAATACATTTTCGGAAAATTGAAAACTGCATCTTTGACATGTCACAATGACAACTATTTTCAAAGGAGTAAGTATATGTGTAGTTTCAAATATTAGTAGGTTAGTGAGCTGTACTTTGCCATTTCCTTGACAACGTCAGGTTGTAACGGTAATATTTATTTATCTGCTGTCAAACACAATTGTCATGTAGAATTGAATTAATTTAAATCATAATAGTGATTCTGAAACTGATAGTTTATCTTCTGATTTGGAAGAAATGACGCGAAATATCGTGGACTCCCTTTTGCCGGAAAAATCACGGAGTGTATATGAAATAGCGTAATTTCATTATGGTACTTGGACAATAATGAATTCATTATGGTACTGAGTACCATAATGAGCTTCCTTATGTCATCGAAATTGAGTGACATAACGTTGCCATTATAACATGCCATCAGATAAAATATATTACGTGTAAGTTGTTCATTCAATAGACGATAAATATTGAATAGTTTGTACATAACAATTTCAGATAGAATATTTTCTTGTTTAATACTTTTTATAGCGTGATTTTTCAGTAGTCGGGTTTAAACTTACTTTTTATTTAAAATGTTTTGGGATTATAATTTCGTGATGAAGTATTTGCAGAGCCGCCTCACATTTTTTTTTTGTTCAGGTTCTATTGTTTTACATGTAATTAGGTAATATACCGCGTAGAGGTACTCCCAACTTATGTCATTGATATTACACAAGTTTTTTTTATATATAATTTCAACACGTGTACCATAGTCTATAATGAAATACGTATTTATTATATATTTATTTTGGGTAGGTTAGGAGAGAAAATATGTTTGGCTCACATCTGGGGCGTGATTTTAGAAATTATTCCCAATTATCGGGTGCATGCAAGCAAAGCCGTGAGCAACAACTAGGTATATAAATATATATTGTTATGTTATGAAAAACCAGTTATATAGTTTAAAAGGAAGAAGTAAACAATTTCATCAAAAAACCACAAAAAGAATAATTACTTAATAGCTATTAGTTTCAAGAGATTGTTTTTACATAAATTCTGAAATTCTATTTCCTTTAAGAAGCCTCTGTATAATATGAATAGATAAAAATATCCAAATACTATAACACAATCAATTCATACACTGTCATAATGTTTATAATCATTATTGTTCAAAAGACAACAAAAAAGGTCTAGATTTACAAAATCATCCTGAATAAAATGTGATCAACAAAATTATAAGCTTGAAACATACAGTATATGAAATTGTATCTAACTAAAAATAGCCAATGGGAGAACAACAAACTTCTTGATGACAATAGCCAATCAGGGAACAGTATGGTCAGATGTAAGATTTGAAATTGTGAGAAAATAAGAACGGTAAAGTGTCAGAGACAATTATCATTGAATATTGTACATAGTTAGTAAGAAAAGAAAAATATTTCAATTTATCATCGAGCAGTGGCTTAATTGCCTGAACTGGCTATCTGAGACAAGAGGCGTACCAACTGAGTGTAGCTGTGGTAAGAAAAGTGATAACAATTGGCAGCAACGTGACAAGAGAACAGTGACGTTAGCTAGCAATTATTATTACATTGCAATAGAATATATTATACGGGGTGAAAATAATTATCTATCAATATTCCATAACGGAAAGCTAATATCATAACAACTATTGTTTTTACAATTATTATTACATTACAATTGGCGCCCAACGTGGGGCAGAGTAAGGGCAATATATCATTTCAAGGCAAAGTAAGGGCAATATATTATTTCTTGATATTTATCGTAACACTGGCGAACATTAGCAATTGGCATTTCAACATTTAAGGCTAGATATTGGTGAATAAAAAATGGATTTGAGAGATGGTAAGAAAGTTGGTTTAGAAGAAGGTGTAGAAGGTAGAGAGAGAGGTGATCGGAACAAGGAGAGAGTAGCAATGTGAGAGGGAGTGAAATAAAAAGTGAGAGTACAAAATGGAGAGTTTTTTTAATAAAATAATGGAAAATATGGGAAGTATGAAAAATGAATTAAAAATAAATAAAAGATTTAAAAGTAAACTCGGTAAGAATGGAAGAAAATACAGAAAGAATGAATAATAAAACTCAGCAAGAATGGAAGAAAAAAATGGAAAAAAAAAAAAAAAAAAAAAAAAAAAATTGAAATGAAAGAGCAAATAGAAAGAATGAACGAAAATCCGAAAAAATGAATGAAAAAAATGGCAAGTATGAAAAATGAAATGAAAGAGAGTATGAAAGAGGATTTAAAAGACAATTCAGCAAGAATGGAAGAGAAAATAGAAAGAATGAATGATGGAATGAGAGAAAGAATGGGAAGAATGGAGGAAAGAATGGAAGAAAAATGGGCAATATGAAGAATGAAATGAAAGAAAGTTTGTAAATGAAAAAAAAAAAAGAGAGAAAAAAAAAAAAAAAGGTATGGAAAGAATGGAAAACAAAATACAAACTGAATCTCAACAAAGTAAAAAGGAATTGTTGGCAGCTCACAAACAATTAGAAACAAAAATAGGACAGCAAAAGGAGGACTTTTATGTGGCAATAACACAAGAAGTATCCACTATAAATGATCATGTAGAAAGGCAGGATGAAAAACTAAAAGACATGAAATTAGATATCAATAGTAAACAAGAAAGAGTTGAAAAAAAGAATGATTACTCTCGAGGAAAAAGGAGAAAAACAACATAAAGATACTAATTTAAAAATAATGGAAATATATGACATAATAATGGCGAAGATGAATTTTGAATTGCAAAAAAGGAACGAAAATCATAAAGTAATAAAAATGAATAACATGAACGTGGCTAACAAAAATTTTAGTTAAAAAAAGGAAAAAATGGGAAAATTTTAAAAAAAAAAAAAATAATAATAAAATTTAAAAAAAAAACGAAAAAAGTTTGGATTTATGAAAAAGAAAATAGTTGAAAAAATTAACATGAAATTTCTATTGAAAATTTGTGAAATAAAATATAGGCTTGCAGTGACAAAACAAGCGAAATTCCATAGAAGGAGAGACAAATAATAAATGGAAAAATTAGGTATAATAAATCATAGGTTGACAAATTTAATAGGTAAGTTAGGAAATAAAAAAGGAAAAAAAGTTAAAAAAATAATTTATTAGATAGGTAGGATTTCAGAAATATTTGAATGAAATAAAATAAAATGGAAAACAAACATAAAGAAAAAAATACAACAATAGAGAAAATATTCGAGAAAACAAAACAACACATGAGTTGAAATTTCAAGAAAAAAAACAATAATATTGAATAAAATCAAAAATACTAAAAAAAAAAATTATAAAGATTATTAGTTAGAAAAAAAAAAAAAAAATAAAAAAATTTTAAAAAAAAAAAAAAAAAAAAAAATTTTAAATTGAATTATGGAAATGATGATAATAATAATACTAAAGAAGTATATTATAAAAAATATGATGATGATAAAGGTATATTGATGAATAATATGAAGGTATATTAATAATTAAAATAAAGGTATATAATGAATCATAAATAAATATAATGAGTTAATGATGTATGAATAAAGAATAGCAAAAGAGTATATGCACAAAATAAAAGTAATAAAATGAGAGATTCAAATCAATTAAATATCCAATTCAATATGAATATAAAGCACAACTGAAGGAAGAGATAGGAAAAATAATAAAGCAGTACCAATAATGATAAAAATCTAATCGATAATTGGAAATAATATCAGTATAAAATATAAAATGAAAGTAAGATAATCATAAAATCTAAAATGTCATATATGAAGATATCTTGAAAAGTTTTCTCTCTTGATTCGAAGAAATGTCTGAAGTCAAGTTTTTCTGGAACTAAAGAACGTAGTACTAGTAGTTTGTTTTTCTTGAACTGGTGGGAAATTCAGCAAAGTAGTTTTCTGAAATTAGAAAAATAGTATTAGTTAATGTAGATTCAATAACTGTAAATAAAGAAATTGATATTCAAGATTTTCTAACTAGTAGAAAAATATTGAATATAAATTTAGGAATGTTGTTATGTTATGAAAAACCAGTTATATAGTTTAAAAGGAAAAAAGTAAACAATTCCATAAAGAAACCACAAAAACAATAATGACTTAATAGCTATTAGTTTCAAAGATTGTTTTTACATAAATTTTAAATTCTATTTCCTTCAAGAAGCCTCTGTATAATATGAATAGATGAAAATATCAAAATACTATAACACAATCAATTTCATACACTGTCATAATGTTTATAATCATTATTGTTCAAAAGACAACAAAAAAGTCTAGATTTACAAAATCATCCTGAATAAAATGTGATCAACAAAATTATAAGCTCGAAACATACAGTATATGAAATTGTATCTAACTAAAAATAGCCAATGGGAGAACAACAAACTTCTTGATGACAATAGCCAATCAGGGAACAGTATGGTCAGATGTAAGATTTGAAATTGTGAGAAAATAAGAACGGTAGAGTGTCAGAGACAATTATCATCGAATATTGTACATAGTTAGTAAGAAAAGAAAAATATTCTAATTTATAAGTTTTGACAAATAACCCCAAAGAGTGAAAATGTGACAACAAAGTGCGCGAATTTGAAAATTCGAATGATAGGGAAAAAGGAGAGATGGTATCCAGGAGACAGAAAACAAAGCCACGTGGAGATTGAAAATAATTTTAAGAAGAATGCCACGTACTGGTTTTGAGGAAAAGAAAAATTCTATAATTTCATAAATATAAGCAGCAAACAACATTACCTTGTAGGTACTCCATATGAAAATATTCCAAAGCTGATTTCTGGATTTGTATGGTTCCTTTTTGGTATTGGAAAGCCTGGGAGCAGTGGATTGAAGGGGGATTCAAATTCTTGGTGTGTATTGAAACAGCGACAGTTCCAGCGTCAGGTATAAACTTTTCTAGTGCACATCACAAACTGAATAACTTCACAAATAACTCGTATCATATCAGAAGAACTCTATTTCATTTTGATATTGAACTATTAAAGAAATGTTCACACTTCAAAGTAAAAGTGAGGTTGTGTATAATTTATTCGTCACCGTTTCTCATGATTGTCTTTGAAGACTTGTAGAATGATCGTAGCATAAGTTATCTATCGTAGGCCAGGTGAATATAAGTTTTCCTGAATAAAGGAAATAATTGTTCTTCGATACTTTCTCGTTTGTTTTCCACAATGATCAGCAATCTTACCTATAAACACTGAATATAAATTGATATCAAGCAGTGGCTCAATTGCCTGAACCGGCTATCTGAGACAAGAGGCGTACCAACTGAGTGTAGCTGTGGTGAGAAAAGTGATAACAATTGGCAGCAACGTGACAAAAAAACAGTGACGTTAGCTAGCAATTATTATTACATTGCAATAGAATATATTATACAGGGTGGAAATAATCATCTATCAATATTTCATAACAGAAAGCTAATATCATAACAACTATTGTTTTTAATTATTATTATATATATATTAAAAAAAGAAGGAATTTAATATATATTTGGATTACGGCATCATTATTTTATTTTATTATTTAATTCATGACTCTTTGTCCTTCATATTCAATTCAATGCAACGTCACATAGCATATAACCAGCGGACGGTCAAGACGCTTCCACCGATACCTCGTTTGTCAAATTATGATAAGTAGTTTAGAAGTTATGAGGCAACAGATGCTTTTGGCTTCGACGTAGTCGAGTAAAAATACCATAAATTCATAAGTTTATATGAATCAGTAAACAAACTTCTCAACCGAATGACACAAAAGTTCGCACTAAAAATATTTTCATAAATACCTCTACTGAGTTCGGAGATGGGCAAAATCGTTCAGGTAGTTTCAAAATAGCAGACATTGAAAGATTCAGAAAATAATTGTCATTGTTTCATTTTCTCATGAAATTGGCAAACTATATGTCGTTTGATAAAGCTTTCCCGAGTTTCACAACTTTTATCAAGAAATATTTTCTCTTAAATGTACCTAAACACAAAATCGCTGTAAATAACTATTGATGTTATCAATGAATTAATTATTTTTGTCTGACATGCATGCTTCATACGAAGTCCTTTCGTTCATATTAATAAGATTACTGCCGAACCGTTTGACCAATCGAACTGAAATTTGGTATGGAGATACAATTTCTCCCCGAATGCGACAATTAGTTTTTGACTGTCAATTGTCAAACGCAAGTGTCACTATTGAATAATAACAGAAACTATAGTGCACGGAATTTGACTTGCAATATGTCATTTGAAAGCCCTTGTAAAACTGTATTCGAACAGTAAAATCATTTCTCCAACTGTCATCTGTCAAAAATAAAAAAATGGCGTTCAAAAGTTTTATTTCAAAATAACATCATTATCTCGAAGCTCGTGCCGGTCAAGTTCTGAGGTGTCACATAGCTGATTTCATTTGTTTATTGATAGAATGTTGAATTGATATGAGTTTTACTATTTACTATCAATTTTTTTCATTTGTGTCTCACAAAGATTTGACATACTTCTCATTTTGATTTATTTCAAAATTAGGAAGTGAAATATTCTTTGAGTCAGAACATCACAACGTTCATGACAACATCTTGGAAAGTATTAATGTTGAATAGAAAAAATTATCCATTAAAAACGTTTAGATAAAATCTGAAAGTGAAAATTTGCACTTTTATTCAGATGATTGTTTTTTGATGCACTGGGTTTCAATCAAAAATTTTAATTTTTCAATATGCTTCTTCAGTTATGATGGGAGGTTTGTTTTCATTGACTTTTATTGTTCTTGTTGCTGGAATGAAGGCTAGAAAATAAAAAAAAAACATTAGTTTAATATATAATATAGAATTTTCAATAATTTGGTAAAGTGATTATCCACCAAGTTGTACCTCGTTCTATTACTGCCATCCATCAGATCTCTGTTGAGTATATTTGGCACTTGAAAATTATCAATAAGATGCACAGCACAGCTGTCCTGCATTCACAAGTGGTAACTTTTCATTTTGATCACAGGCAGTATTGTGAAGAACTGCTGTGGCAACGATAATGGTTCGAGCAGTATCTAAATTCACTCGTAATCCCAAAGTTAATGCAGGAAATCTCCGTTTCCAGGCACCATATCGTCGTTTTACACAGTTTCTGGTTTACTGTGACTCGTTGAAGAGGTTTCCAGCTTCATTTATGATATCCTGAAGAGGAATGATCAAATGAAGCTTGATAGGATATCCACTATCACCCACCCTCAAACTATCACCATAGCAACCCTGCTCAAAAAATTTGTACAATACAATTTCTAATATTTGGGAGTCATCTGACGAACCAGGCCATCTCGCAACAATATCTCTGATTTTCAAACTCGCAGCTGCAGTTGTCTGAACATCAAAAGAGAAAAGCTGTTTTCTATTTCTCACTACCAGGAGACTATAACTCAATATGGGTGCAATCCAGAGCACGTATACACCTTGCAAACTATTATAGAACTCTTGTCTAATTTCATTAATTTTGTCTCCTGGCATATTCATATATCTTGGGCAAAAGCAACGCTAACCATTTGCACTACTATGCTAGCGGTTAATCTACTAACTCCGCAAAAATCACCAGTTGTTCTCAAAAATTACCTGCATAAAAACTCAGCGCACGTGAAGTTTGTTGGCTGGCACATAAACAGTCATTCCTGAAACTGGAAACATGTTGATAAATTCCCAAAATTATATTTCAAATATAACCTTGGTGTAGAATGCGCAATTCTTTTCCCAAGTTCCTCCACTAGATATTCCACTGTTCTGGGAGACAATCGGAATCGGTTGAAGAACTCGATGTGATCATATTCCTCAGAATAATTTGTCCTATGTCTAAATACCCTAGATTTTGCAGCTTTCTCGTCACTACTGAACGCAATGACCTCATAATCATTCATTTTTATCTTTTCTCTCAGAAAACTGAGAACTACCACCCAGATGAAATATGTAAGGTTATGAATTCCCGGTGACTTTTTATGTTTCTAGTTGAACGAAGCTTCTTTCTTCGGTTATCTTTTCCACGGTTAACACCGACAGTCAAACAAGACCAAAAAGTGTGAACCACCCACTCCGTGAATAATTATAAGTTCAGCATTAACCATTAGTTAACACCACATTTTGTAATCAGAAAAATAGTTATCTCCGTCATCATAGAAATACGCTGTCAAAATTCAAGCTCTTTAGGTCTAGCCGTTTAGTCTGGGCGTTGATCATAAGTCAGTCAGATCATGTGATTATACAGTGCGCGTCAAAATCATGGAACAAATTCGATATTTCGCAAGCCATGTACTTCTGACAAAAATCCTAAAATTAGTCGATTTTTATTTTAAAATGCCGATTTTTTATGTATATTCTAAAGAGGTTATGTCACTGGTTTTGACATGGTGACGTAATCGGTAATTTCTTCAAACTGGAATGAATGTCTTGTGATACCTCATCTGAAAAGCCTTTCAATACTGCATTCAATGGTCATAATTAATTAGATATTTTTTTACAGGGTGAACAAAAATTAATATTTTATTTAGAGAATAACTTTATATCCAACAAAATAGAACAGTTGAATAAGATGTTCGAAATGCCATCCACCAGTCTTTTGACAATCAGTAAATCTACGGACACATTCCTCTTGCACATTGCGAATAACTTCCGGAGTAATTCTGTTAATTTCAATCCTAATTCGATTTTTCAACTCTTGTAGATTTTGCGGCCTATCTACATAGACCTTCTATTTCAAATAACCCCACAAGAAAAAATCTACATCTGATCTAAATTACATTGTGAGTTATTTAGTTACAAGTGAAGATAATAAAAGCGTGTTGAAAAATGCAAAATTTTACTTTTTTGAGCCGAAGCTCTAAACCCTTAGACTGCCCTGGCAGACTAGTGAGTCAGTGCTCTACTATACCAATGGATCCTTTTCAAATATTAATAGTTAGCTATTTCCCAGTCTAAAATGGAAACAAAAGACAATCACAAATTAATGCCATAATAGGCAAGTTTGTGTCAAATAAATGTCAGTTGAAATATCAACAAATATTCTTCACAAATTCTTAGTGAAAAGGTTCTAAAAGTAAACTTTGGCTACTTTAAGTGAAACCCAACGCATAGAAATTGTAATTTTTATTGGATGCGGAGATAGAACCAGAACTCAGCAAGAGGTATGCGACTTGTTCAATGTGAAGTATCCAAATAGACCTGAGACCAGAGAAACTGGTCATGTCAAACATATTCCGAATGCTGGACGTCCTAAAATAGAAGAAAACGTGAAATTTGATGTTCTATTGGGTGTAGAGAATAATCCTCACAATACTTCACGACAAATTGCAGCAGACCTTGACATATCCCAAAGTTCTGTATTACGTATTCTAAAAGCAGAGAAGTACCATCCATACAAAGTACAGCTACATCAACAACTCAATGATGATGATCCCGATCGCCGTGTGGAGTTCTGTGAAATAATGCAGGATTTGTGTAACCGCAATCCACGTTTTATAAAATAAATTCTGTTTTCCGATGAGGCTACGTTTTGCCAAATGGTTCAGTAAATCGTCAGAATTGCAGATATTGGAGTAGGGATAATCCTCACTGGATGATGGACGGGCATACTCAATACCCTCAGAAAGTCAATGTTTGGGCAGGGATAATAAACGACAGGATTATTGGCCCGTATTTTTTCGAAGGAAATCTCACAGGAGAGCGTTACTTGGAATTTTTAAGAAATGAACTCATACCTAGCCTTGCCGATATTTTTCCAAACGCCAACAATCCTAACTCACCAAATGAAAGTATTTGGTTGCAACAAGATGGTGCACCCCCGCACTATGCACGTGATGTTCGCGAGTTTTTGAATAACTGTTTTCCTAGGAGGTGGATTGGTAGACGCAGACCGATAGAGTGGCCCACAAGATCTCCAGATCTCACGCCCCTGGATTTTTTCTTGTGGGGTTATTTGAAATCGAAGGTCTATGTAGATAGGCCGCAAAATCTACAAGAGTTGAAAAATCGAATTAGGATCGAAATTAACAGAATTACTCCAGAATTTATTCGCAATGTGCAAGAGGAATGTGTCCGTAGATTTGCTTATTGTCAAGAGACTGGTGGAAGGCATTCCGAACATCTCATTTAACTGTTCTATTTTGTTGGGTTCAAAGTTATTCTCTTATTGAAATAAAATATTAATTTTTGTTCACCCTGTAAAAAAATATCTAATTAATTATTATCATTGAATGCAGTATTGGAAGGCCTTTCAGATGAGGTATCACAAGACATCTATTCCAATTTAAAAAAATCACCGATACGTCACCATGTCAAAACCAGTGACATAACCTCTTAGAATATACATAAAAAAATCGGCATTTTAAATAAAAATCGACCTATTTCAGGATTTTTGTCAAAAGTACATGGCTTGCGAAATATCGAATTTGTTCCATAATTTTGACGCGCACTGTATATGTAAAGATAGGTTATCAGCTACTATTTTTCAATAGTCTTCCTTCCATTCTCACGCTCAGATTTGTGAATTGTTCGTCAGTACCTGTGATCGCTCTCAGTTGCCTTCTCACTTCGAACCAGTGTTGCCAATCTGCGTGTAATCACACGATTTGTGGGTATTTTCCTGCTTTGCGTGTATTCTTGTGGGTATTTTAATTTTGCGGGTAAAATTCGGGTATTTCCTTCCATTTTCCTCTCATGTGAATTATTCACTGTTTTGATGTTTTGTGGAAGTGAGGCAACTACCACGAAACTTTAAAGTTACTGCTACAGCTATCTTATTCCTTATTTTTAAAGTCTGTGACTCTGTGAACTGAATTGACATATTACATATTATAATTATATCTGTCGAATTTTGTTTCAGGTTAGTTCAGTTGGTTGTCATTTCAGAATTCAGTTGAGTTTCAGTGTGTGGTAGTATTTTAAGTATTTAGTTATTTAGTATTTATATATAGAATATAGAGTAATACATCAACCATCAACATATGCTATATCAACAACAAAATTTGTATCTATAAAAATGGACAAGTGGCTGGTTAGTTTCATTTTTTCCATTTAAATATGGAATATGGAAGTATAAGTAATTAAGAAATATTTTTTGTTTTTAATTTTTGTTTTATTTTTATATATTTATAAATATGTTTATATATATATATTTTTTGGAGAATTATTTGTTTTATTTATGTTTGAACAATACATATTTTATTGAAATGTTTTTGTCTTATTTTATCATTTAATACACTGAAGAATAACTCAATTTCTAATTTTAGTCTTCACACAGAAGATTTTTATAGTAATTGGCGCCGAACGAAAAGATAAAAGATTATCCGCCAGCTCAATTGAAAGTTGCCTGAAAACGACTCTGTTACTATGGATTGCCATTGATAATACATTTTGTTGACCATTCTTATTCTAGAGTAACTGATATCGATGTTTTAGTATTGACAGGTATGTCAATAGCACAGTTTATAGCTATAAACTGTGCCAATAGTACCGATTAATTCTTCCAGAATAAAAATAATGGCCAATAAAACGCAGGTCATCTCGATTGTTCCGACTGATCGTTCTTAAGTTTTTTCCAACCTACCCGCCAGAGGCGTAGGGGAGAAAACCTTAGATCATATATGCTATGATATATGATCTAAGGAGAAAACCTATGACTGAAACACTTCAAAATTGTAAGCGTGTAAAATGCGGGTATTTTGAAATTCCCGCGGGTAAAATCGGGTATTTTGGGTCAAAGTAGCGTGTACTTTGTTGATTTGTCATTGGCAACACTGCTTCGAACGATACGTTATCGCCAATTGATAGGTGACCTATAAAATAAGTACGTGAAATATGCTTGTTACTATTGAAGATCTCAGTGATTTGATTGAGTACGGAAATCAGGACATTAAAAACGAAATCCAGGCATTGAAAAACTGTCTGTCACTGGAAATTGATAACTTGAAACTGAAAAATGCCAGATTGGTGCAGGAAAATGTGCATCTGAAAAAAATAATAATTTCCCTGGAAAGGAATCAAAAAACATATAATTTGGAAGTTTATGGTTTGCCTGAACATGATACTCCCGGGGGAAGTGAAATAAGTATTTTTTGAATATTTTGGAAATTAACTGCTTAGAATCAGATTTTCGTAGAGTTCACCAAATTGGACAATCAGAAAACAACAAAGTTCGTTCTGTTGCTTTCTAAGTGGTCAACTTTGATCTCAAATTACAAATCCATGAAGAGGCAAATTCAAATCGCGTGGAACTAATCAACCACATACTAAGTATAACTCAGGATTTCACATCAGAAGATTATCGCTATAGGAAACTTCCGACTTCTCAAAAATGCCAAACTGAAGGATAAACAAGCCTAAGTGGATATAAAAAAAAATTCTTATTACAAAACATCAAGAATATGCATATGATCAATTGAAACAGTTCGAACTTAACAGTTTCTCAGAAACTCAATACCGTTGAACGGACCCAGGTATCCCAGAGAACACTTTAGCCGAACGTTCGTTATTCACCAAGCATTCCTCATTCAGTGATTCAATGTATTTAGAAGGTGCTGGTGCTTCGGCAAAAGAAGAAGCCAACTCAAAAGGGCGCACAAGATATACTTTAAAAAAACATTAAAAACTCTTTCTTCATACATAGGAATATTTGGGGGAACAGAAACATGGCTGAGTAACAGAATTGACTCTGATGATTATCTAGTGAGAGGTAATATTGTAGACGCAGATCGAGACGGCAACGGAAAGGCTCACTCTTTTATATCTATAACTCCATTGGGTATCAAATTATTCTGCAAGAAAAATATCAAAATATCGAGCAAATGTGGATAAAACCCGAATCCGCTCAAAAACCTATATATTTGGAGTTATTTATAGACCTCCTGAATGTAACATATTGGAATTCCTTGATAGTTTGGAAACTCGGTCTCACAATTAATCCCGGATTGCGACATCATCATGATAATGGGGGGTTTCAATATTGATCTCCTTAGTAAAAGTTCAGACACGAATCACTTCAATAATTTTTTGGAATCGTTATGTCAATTAGTCACTGAGCCTGCTAGGGTTACAGATTCCAGTCAAACTTCACTGGACATCATTATTACATCAAACAATAACAATATAAAAAATTGTGAGGTTACGAACTCACATAACGTATTTGGCCACTACGCTACCTTATGCGAAATATCTGAAATAAATGAAAAAAAAATTAATTTCGAATGAATCGTGATTGAAAAAACTTTGAGTCGTGTTTCAGAACTGATTAAAGCCCAACCACAGCATTGGCCTGTATCACTGGCGATATTCTTGCCTCCACAGATCGGGGATTAATAACAATCTTGATACTATTGGACTATAGTAAGGCATGAGACAGCATGGAGTACGGAATACTAGAAAGATAGCTCAAATTATATGGTTTCGATGAAAGCGTCGTATGTCTTATCGCAAATTATTTTGCTGGCCGCTCTCAATATGTTGATTTCGATAATCATCGCTCTGTTGTACTGAAGCGTGATTTTGGAGTCCCTCAGCGATCAATCCTTGGTTCGCTACTTTTCTTTAACTAAATATCAGACTTTGGAAAATTCCTGAGTGGCTCTGAGGTATGCCTATGACACTCAAATGCATCTGACTTTTTCAGTTGATGATTGACGTGAAGCTGCGGATGTCATGATTTTTGGTCCAAAAACTAAGGGAAATATGATTACATAATGTTGTTCATTCGCCATCAATGATGAAGTATTGCCAGTTGTCAATGAAGCAAAAAATAATAATCACCTTCTCAAAATTGCATATGGTACTCTAAGAGCACTCTATCCCCATAGAAGTATTTTGAATCGTCACCTGAAATTCCTTATATGCGGAAGTTTAATAATATCAAACGAGCGTACTGCATCTATGGCCCACCTTGATCAATCGAGATACACCAGATTACAGCGGATCCAGAACTCATGGTTACGATTTGCACTTGGTATACGTGAGTTTGACTATATTTCACCAGCATTTGGAACTACCAATGAACTAAATTTGTCATCTTCACGCACCTTCGCACATAAAATTATAAAAACTGATTTCCCGTCATACCTGAGGAATGAATTGACCTACTTTGAAAATACTTATAATATCCCTACAAGGAACAGACGTGTCCTAGTTGTTGGCCAGAGGAGTTGTTGTATGCAATCGTAGTTTTTCTTATAATGCCACAAAATTTCATAATTCATCTATTCCAGAGATTATTCCATCTTCAATTTAAAGGAAAACTATCTAGGTTCCATTAGGGACCCCACAGCTTTCGTTATGGTACTTGATTCAGGTTTTCTTTGTTTTAAATTTTTTATTTTTTCTTTAGATACATTGTAATTAATCCATGAATATCACTTATGACATAGATAGTGACAATACGTTTATATGTCTTGCTCTCTAACTTAATTGTAATTCATGTCATGATTTTTGGTCCAGAAACTAAGGGAAATATGATTACATAATGTTGTTCGTTCGCCATCAATGATGAAGTATTGCCAGTTGTCAATGAAGCAAAAATATTGGCTTGTGGATTGACAACGAATTGCTGTACTCGAATCATAATAATCACCTTCGTAAAATTGCATATGGTACTCTAAGAGGAGTCTATCCCCATAGAAGTATTCTAAATCGTCACCTGAAATTCGTTATATGCGAAAGTTTATAATATCCAAACTAGCGTACTGCATCCATGGCCCAGCCTTGATCAATCGAGAGCATACCAGATTACAGCGGATCCAGAACTCGTGTTTACGATTTGCACTTGGTATACGTGAGTTCGACTACATTTCACCAGCATTTAGAACTTCCAATGAACTAAATTTGTCATCTTTACGCACCTTCGCACATAAAATACTAAAAACTGATTCCCCGTCATACCTGAGAAATGAATTGACCTACTTTGAAAATACTAATGATATCCCTACAAGGAACAGACGTGTTCTAGTTGTCCTTGGCATCAGAGGAGTTGTTGTCTGTAATCGTAGTTTTTTTTATAATGCCACAAAATTTCATAATTCATCACATTCCAGAGATTATTCCATCTTCTAAAAAAAAACTATCTTGTTTCATTAGGGACCCCACAGCTTTTGTTATGGTACTTGATTCAGGTTTTCTTTGTTTTGAATTTTCATTTTTTCTTAAGATACATTGTAATTAATCCATAATATCACTGATAACATAGATAGTGACAATACGTTTATATCTCTTTCTCTCAAACTCAAATGTAATTCAACTGTTTTGAAGTTCTTATTGTGAATTTTTATATTGATTCGTCCGAAAATATGAACAGGATGTTCATAGGATCAGATGTGGAATCATCTGCGGCTGAAAGATAAACTTAAATCCCTATCTTTGTGGGGTATTCATGTTGAAAAGGGAAACATTCTCAATTGAATATTGAATAGAAATATTTCTCTGTAAATTGAAAAATCCACGATAAAAATGAAGTTATTGTTAACACAGTTAACAAATACTTTCCTGGTTGAAGCCACGCTGGTCTTTGAACTACATCTATCAGATGCCCAGCGTGGCTTTATCCAGAGAAGTAGTTGTTTTCTGTTGGATATTCACAAACAATAACTCCATTTTGAGCGTGCATTTTTTATTTCACAGAAAAATATTTATATTCAATATTCAATTGAGAATGTCTCCCTTTTCAATATATTTTTATAATCTCTGTCTTTTTGAAGTAAAACTTCTTCACGCACGCTTGACATGGGGAGTAAGCTGGTGGATGCGTGACGAGAGCGTTACGAAAAGTGTGATCGGGCGAGGCGAATGGACTCGACGCACGCTTGACTTGGGGAGTAAGCTGGTGAATGCGTGACGACAGCGTTACGAAAAGTGTGATCGGGCGAGGCGAACGGTCTCGACAAAGGTGAGTGCGTTACTCTCGACATTGGGGCGCGTTTCATTCTCTGTCCTTTTCTTGTCTCTCGTTCTCTTTCTCCTTGTTACTTTTCCGTATTTCGGCCCCGCGTACTTCAGCAAATTTTTAAAATAGGATAACATAAAATTTAACTAATACGGAAATAATAAAATACTTTTCAATTGTAGAGGTTCACATTACAAATAATTGTTGACATCGTGATTGAACATGACAATAATCAAATGGAAATGGAAGATTAAAATCCCACTATAGATCATGTACAAAAACCGAGACAAATTATTGGAGTTAGGTAAATTAATTTTCATTTAATTTTTATAATCATTCATGACTCTAATAATAATTTACTAAATTTACCAAACTGAGATGATGAAATTATAGGTTATTAGAAAATTAATATAAATAACTTTCAGTATCCGTAGCGGATTCAACTAACGAGAAGTCGTCTGCATACGCTGTATATTATATATTGCCAATGACTGAATCCAAGTGTTTGACATACAAGATAAACAGAATTGGGACCAAGATGGAACCTTGAGGAACGAACACCCATTTCGACTTCCTTGCTAGCCGGACGTATAGTTTTTATTTGGCTACATGTTCAAACTGTATAGAGACAATTAGTTTTCTATTCATCAGAATTGTTGAAATCCCGTTCAGCGGTATTGCCCTGATACCAAAACTCTCCAATATATCATTAATTTTTTATGGTTCACACAATCAATTGTCCTACTCAAGTCGTAAAATATTGCAGACGGGCGATCATCTGCATCAATGAACTGGGCAATTCGAATGTGAAATGACTACATTGTAGATGTAGACATTCCGGAACGGAAATCGTATTGTTCGTTGCTAATGACATCTTGTTTTTCCAAAGATGATGTCAATCTATCCAAGAAGGTATACTCAAATACTTTCGCGAGGCTGTAAGGCACATTCACCGGACAAGGAAAACAAATTCACGTAATTTCATGTTTTGTGGACTTTACAGTAAAAAACTTATTCACTAAAATTTTCGAAGACTTTCCAATGACCTTCAACACTTTTTTTAAGACGAATCCTGAAACCTCATCTGTGATAATTTTGAGTCATAAGATTTCAAAAATCCCCCTACTCTTCCACATACACAAGATTTTAATTATTTCTCAAACCACTCCATGTTCTGTGAACGAAGAAAATAATGTGAAAATATAAAACTATTTCGACATATACAACTTGGGTGAATTAGAAGAAGACTATTGAAAATGTAATGACGATTATTTTGTGCTCATTGATTTCTTTATAGATATCACAAAGAATAAGGAGAGTGATTTTATTGTGAGTGGTTCCGTAATTAGATAGCCACCAAATATTTTATTATTGCAGTCGGTTTGTGATTATCTAGAAGGAAAAACCCAATTCCCATTTCAGATGTTTGTGGAGTCAATCAGTACGTTCGCAGTATTTGCACTTGATTTTTGTATTGTGCGTATGAAAGCTAGCCAGTGTTTAACAAAAGGACTTAACTCAGTGGAATGCAATATCTCTGTATAAGAAACATTTAGCATGTCTGCTTTGAGACATTGAACTTTCCTATGACAAAGGGCTATTATATAAATTATATATGAGTGTGCACTCAGTCATTTACATATGAATACAGGACCGTTTCTACTGGGCAAGACGACAATGGAGGTGACCTTCCTCCTGAGGGATGTGGGTACTCACTTGAAATTATGGTCCTGAATCCGATCAAATTTTATTCAGCAAAATGAAGAAGGTCAAGAGTTTTCTTGTTGAGAATCATTATTATTTTTATTTATTAAACAAAATTATATTTGTTGTTTTCAATCAATATAGAATAAAAACCGCGGAGATGTTCACCGACTCTGGCAGAAAAAATTAAATGATCAAAGCATAGTGGCAGGGGATCACGATATACAGTGCGTTCATCAAGATAGACAGGTAGTTCTTTCACTACTTTACATACTGGTGTACATTCGTATCATGTCATGTTGTATTTGGATTATATCCAAACTTAGAGAAAATACAAAGTGTCTATAGATATAAATGTAAAACAAAATCTTGACAAATATTTTAAAATTTGAACAGTCATTTATGTATGAATAAAATAAGGATTAAAATAGAATAAAATATAAAAGTACTGAAACAAAATTTGAAAATAAAAAGGAATAGCGTCTAAATCGTCAAGCAGTGCTTGTCGCATATCAGAATTGAGATATTCCTCCACTGAATAAAAGCATTACTTCAATGTCTAACTTTCCTGGTAGTTAGGGAGGTGGCGAGCATTTCGGTATATGATTAGCACAAGTTTCACATCGAGTTGGATTGCAGTTTAGATCACTACGAATTGATTTGGTCCAGTCAATAAAGGTCCTATGTCTCTGCTTTCCGCGTTACAGCGGGTTGAAGTTCCTTAAAAAAGGGGGGTATTAAATCATTTGCACATGTCTGCCTCTGGAGTTCATGGTCACAATCATCCTGGAAACGACGAAAATCGAAGAGGCAGACATTCAGGGCTCTGCATTATCACGGGACGGAGTTGTGAAAATGTAAAAAAAAGCTGTATCAAGTCATTTGCACACGGTTCTCATTGCGCCCATTCGTTTCATAATGACTCCCTGGATACGAAAAAACATTTGGCAGACACTTTGCTCACTGATTTTAGCTGAACAATTGTTTGAATTTCACGAAATCAAGGGAAAGCGGGTATTGCATTGGATTATTGTGATTCTTTATAGATCTACTATCATTATTTTGTTTAATACGATTCACTTCTGGACTTGCAATCTATGGATTTTTTTTTTAAATGCCAATTAGAAACAGAATGCGTTTGGAACTTTTATTAGAGAGCAAATTAAAAAAAAAGGGAAAAAAGCTAGAATATTCAAGAAGCGTCGTCATCGCTAGCATCCGAGAACCTTGCCGATCATTTATGTCGGCGTTTTCGTCCATGTCTCCTTCCTCGTCTGAAAAATACACAACGTGTTCAAATTTTTGTGGCACGAAATTCACATTATACATCTGAACGAAAAAATGTGTACCTGATTGATGTTCGGGATCTTCAACTTCGGATATGACGTCGCTATAGAACCGGGGAAATTGTTCTCCTTTGAACCATTTAAAGTTGAGAGCGTCATCTTTTTGTACCCAGCAATCGTTCGGGTCCATATCACCAACAGGGTTTTTTTCGTGGGCATTCTCCCAAATTTTTGTTATATACAAAGTCCTCAGGAAGTGTTCCGTTAATTCAGTGCGACATGGGGGCAAATTTGAAGCGTCCAAATTGTGGGGTAAAAGTTTGAAAGATGTAGTGGCGGTTGAGACGTCACATGTTTCTGAGAAAATTTCGTGCCTCGTTAACTTCCATCGTTTTTTTAATATTGTACAAACGACATACGAATTCTTCCAATATGTCGAAAATTCTCTCACAAGCGTCAATATCAACATTCCCAATGGTGATAAGAGCTCTTTGCAATTCCTCGCACTGTAATAGTCGTTCAAAAGGTCTTTTTTCACCTTTTCGAAAAAATGCGGCATTATAATCACAGCCGGTGATCGCGTGGAAACCAGGTTAGGAACTCCGACACATTTTGATTTTGATTTGATTTTGAAAACATCCCTACAGATTATATTGATTATTTTCAATAATATTCAGTAGACGTATAATTTTGAACTCGTAACTTGGCGCGAGCGTCGGGTTGGAAAAAAATTCAAATGGTCTGCCTTTGGAATATCACAGGCCTGGATGTCTGCCTCAACGAGAATTTTTATAAGAAATCTGAACATCAGTTCAGGAGGCAGACATGTGCGCATAATATAGCACAGATTTTTTTTACATTTTTGAGGCGCTGTCAATAGAAAACGCAGAGGCAACATGCTGGCAGACTATTTTTCCATGGTATTTCCCATTGTTTTTGATCGAACAGTTCAGGTCTGCCAAGTTTGCACTTTATATACAGTTTTTTAAATCTCAAAAATAACTTAAAAAATCAAATACTACAACAGCCAGATCCCTGTTGTCTGCCTCTTCGATTTTCTGTGTTTACAGGATGATTGTGACCATCGGTCCCAGAGGCAGACATGTCCGCATAATATGCACAATTTTTTTTTAACATTTTTGAAACGCTGTCAATTGACAACGCAGCGCCATCATGGTGGCAGACGCGGTTCTTGATGTTTCTAATGGGTATAATTCTTGATAATAATAACACGTCCTGCCACGTGTGCCGATCATATCGAAATTTTGCTCGCCACCTCCCTAACTATAGGTAGAATACACCAATATTCAAAGAATTCATATCTGAGCTCGCTAGTCTATGCATGGGTTTTCTTAGCAAATCTCGTGATCTGGTGGAATATTGGTGACCCATGGTTTCAGTTCCATAATCTTTTCTGTTTTTGTGAATTTCTAAAAGGGTGTGATAAAGAAAAATTGTAGTCCTACAATGGTATTCCTAAGAATCCCAGCTTCCATCGTCCTATTGGGATTTTCTGTTGCCAGTAAGGAAAAATTTGCGTATTTACGGTACCGTTCATACGAGAAGTTGATTCGTCGGAAAATAAGACATAAAATTCAAAACCATATTGTGTATACACATTTTTGCATATTTTTACAAAACTTCATGCGTCTATTGAAGTTGTCTTCATTAAGTTCATGTATAAGTTTAACTTTATATGTATGTAATTTTACTTCTCGTACAATTTTCTGCTCACCATCATGACCATCCCATTGTTGCAGATGAAGTTGTAATTGAAAGATGAGAATTTTTTTCAATTCGACGTAATACATTTAATCATTTGTCATCCACTCTTAGGCTTATCGTCATGATTGCCAATTTCACTAAATTTGTGCAGTATTTTGCTCAATGTCGATTTGCTCATTGGTTCTCGATCAGTATATTTTTTTCCTTAAAGATGGCTCATACTTCTTTTACGATTGCCTTAACCTAAAATCATCAAAACTTCTATTCGGAGTTATTTTGACGTACCTATATCGTAATTTCCAAATGACTTCTTCCATAGTAAGATTTTTCAGAACGATATTGAAGACTTATTAATCGATATGCTACACAAAAAATCAATTTAATAATGACATATGCAAAGGTAACTGAGAACTTATTGTCAGGTTGCTAAGGGCTTTCAGATGTTTTCATAGCCTTCTTCTCACTTGTTTCTTTTACACTAAGTATTCTGTAATTCGAAATATTACATATGACGTATGTGGTATGGTTGAACTCCAAGATTTCCAACCACGTATCGAATTTGCTCCATGGCTTCAAAGAAAAGTCGAACAACATGCCCACATTCTATCAAAAGTTCTCTTCACAGCTGAGGCTAATTTTTCAAGAAATGGTATCATGAACCTCCATAACCACATTTGGGCGTAAGATAACTCCACATGCGAGAATGCAAACTCATTTCCAAGACAGATTCTCTTTTAATGTATGGGTGGGCATAATTGGGGATTATTCAATCGGGCCCAATTTTCTCCCCTCACGTGTGAATGGAGATGCTTACCAACATTTTTTGAAACACGAGCTTTCCCAGCTTATGGAAGATGTTCCCATTGGTCTCCGAAATCACTCTTGGTTTATGCACGGTGGAGCCCCTGCTCATTTTAGTCTGATAGCAAGAAATTTCTTAGAAGTAGCATATCCCCAACGATGGATAGGAAGAGGAGGCACTCAGCATTGGCCTCCGAGGTCACCGGACCTCAATCCCGTCGATTTTTTTCTGGGGACACCTAAACTCACTGGTTGATGCTAGCCCCATTGAAAACGAGGAAATGTTAAGGGATCGCATCATAGCTTGCTGCGAAACGATAAGAAACACTCCCGGCATTTTTCAACGGGTGCGGAATTCTTTGATGAGGAGAGCAGAGACTGTTGGGGGTCGTCACTCCGAACAGTTGTTGTAATAGTTGTTTCGTTCAATTTTTATATGTTTAATGGCCTAATAAATAATATAGTACTTCTGCGAATTGTTTTTTTACAAACTCCGCAATGTAGCACTTTCTAATTGGATAATTAAACCTGACAAATTTTTGGAATTTGGATTGATCAAGCAGTTTGATAATGCTCAGTTTGGAAGAAGTCTGTGTTCAAAGTTTGATGAAAATAACTGCAGTTGCAAATAACTTATGACAAAAACCAACCATGTTTTGAAAAATTTCAACAATCTGTATCTCGAAAACAAATAATTTTTTGATAAATATTGCATAGGAAAAAAGTAGACGAGACCTACCACATACTTAGTTTTTGTAATGTACTCAGCAACTTCACTTAGCGCCCTAGGAGCTAAGTAACATGCATCGATATAGAAAATTGTAAATATCTCGAAAACGATCACCGCCAGCGTTGTTGAGGAAGTGTACTTTTTCACTTGGAAGAGGTGTAGAAATAAGGTTTTTTCATGAAAAGTACCAAAAGTTCACTGTCAAAAATGTTAGGGCAATTTGAAATAAATAATGACAGCATACGCAGCGCACTCTAGATGTTACATGAAAATTAATACGAAATTATGATTTCCCACGTCAAAAAAAACGCGAGCATAAAATTTAGTGCAAATAACTCATTTTTTGCAGAAGTCATTTTTAAAAAGCGAACAAAAAAAAACAATTTCAACACCCTGTATCTCCGAAACGAAGCATTTTCGGACACAAGTATATATAGACTTTTTTTTGAAATTGTCTCAGGAATACGTCACTTGAATATTTCAACGTACTCATGTTACACCCCTTATATTATGATATTGTATTTGTTGTGAAAAATTTGCATAAAAACCTGATATGAAATCATTTTTTTTCTGAATGTTTGAACCTTTGTAACTCAGACTCAGACATTTTGAGAGTGTGGCAGATGAGTTTTATTCTGATTATCTGATTTTTTGTTAGGTTTCGAATATTTCATCTAACATTTATTCGACTTTATTGAGTAGAGAATGCAAAACTAAGTAATTTATCAATAAATAACATCCTGTATAGGAATTCAAAAAAATGAAATGAAAATTGAATTATTCATCAGTTAAAAACAATCCTGTATAGGAATTCAGAACTGAATTCGAATAAAATATGATGGCAATGATTTTGAAAAGAGATGAAATATGAGTTTTTAGATTTGAAAGGAAGAAAATACTGTCATTGAGAAAATTCAAATCAATTGTATAATGCTTGGAGAAAATATTTTGTCAAGTGAAAAGTGCTGTGCCTGCAATGTCAAAAGTGAAATCTTATGAAAATTAACGGATGTGATTGGATAGTTTGAAAAAGGACAGTTTCCAGGAGAAGGATATTGAAACAAATTAATAGGGAGGATGCAAAGAAAATTTTGAGGAAAGATGTTTTGAGAAATTTAATATCGAAAAGTATTGGGAAAAACTGATAACTAAACAATATAATTGATATAAATACGTCAAGACAAAGCCTAATCAAGTAAGAAGAAAGTGAAGTCTTCAGATAAGAGACATTCCTAATGAAAGTGAGATTGAAAATCCTGAATCCATCGATGCAGTCGTTCCTGCCAACATTGTAAACAGCTCCACAAATCAACCAGAGTTGAATCCACCAGGGCACTTGATGTGAGTGGAAATATTCCATTACAAGATCACAAACCAAGTTAAATTCATATCCAGACTATCAATGATTATTTCAAATCTTCCCAAAGTTTGGTTAGAATTCTAATAATAATTTTGTCAAGAAACAAACTTTCAATGACTCATAATGAAATTTAATTTAATAATTTTGAATTGCTTGTGAAATAGTATGGGGTAGTTTTCTCCTAGTGATAGGTAGAAAGCAATTGAATTTTAAATAATGAAACAAAATATAAAATCCAAACATTTCTTCCGAATGAATTCTATTGAATAAAACTACATAATCGTTTAATAGGTCAATTATATTCATTTATCAATACATAAAGAGATAAAATAGTATTATATTGACATCAAGCAAAGAAAAAAGCCCAGCTGCAACCCTCTTGAGATTAAGACGATCATCTCTGCATAGGCGTCACCGACTGAGTTAGCAAAGGTGAAGTGAGAAGGTAAAAACTAAAAGAAGGAAATAGTATCTTCATAGACGGGCATATTTAAGATATAATAACCAATATTAATATCACAATTCCGATGATATCACAACTTATCAAAATCACAACAATTGTCACCGCAACGTAGCGCGATTTGGAAAAGTCATCCATTTGGGAAACATTTTCAGAAAAAGATTATTTGTGAGAGAGATCGTGAATATTTGAGAAAGATTGAAGAGAGTAAGTGTGGAAATGGATTTCAGAGGTGGAAATACAGTACCAAGGAAAGGAGAGAATAGAGAAAGAGGAGAGAAACAAAATCCTGATAATGAGGGAGAGTCAAGTGTTCCGCAAATGTCACACGTAAGTCAGGTACAAAAGAGAACGAGTATGGAACAGCAAACTCAAATGCTTCTGAAATTTATTGCTACATTGGATGGAATGAAAGAAAACATGGAAAGGATGGAGGAGAATATCAAAGTGGTGTATTATGAGTTTGAAGTTGGGTTCGTTTGTTTATTGATCTGTCAAAACAATCATATGCAAGAAAGTATGGTAACATATCAGTGAATCCACGACATCGATTCGATCAAATAATATGATTAATGAAAAAATGGAGTTATCGGTCTCATTCTGACTCACCAGTACAGTTTTCGATTCTCCCAACATCAAAAAATATTCAGGAGGTTGACACATATTCCGATATGTTTGAGAAATTATGTCTCTACTAAGGCCATATCTTCAGTTTTTCTCAATTATCTCAGAAACCTCCACTTTCAGGCACATGGAATGTTATGACTCTTAGATTGAGTATCGATGAGCCGAACTGATGTCGAAGGCTCATCTGTCCATTCACTTGTCCCAAGAGAATATGAAGGAACATATGACCACATACCATCGTAACTACGCCACTGGTTTACTTAAATGAAAAATTATAACTTAAAATTAGCAAGTTGATAAACCTTGATTAGTTCACCAAGTTTCAAATTTTTTCCTCCAGGAATTTTGGAGAAAACAAATTGAATCATAATTTTTTTCGTACTTTCGACACCCTGTATCTCAGAGGGGGTGCATTTTAGAACATACCTTGATATCAACTTTTCAGTTGAAATGTGATTTGAAATCAAGTATGTTGTCCACAATTACACCAAGGTATTTTTTTTCTGTTACTTTATCTATTTTATTTCCATAAGTTTCTTTATTCAAATATTGGACATCTATTTGATTGTGCTTATATTCTGAAGTTGCAATCATCGCTTTATTCCTTTGATGATTAGGTTTCAATTCATTCACGTTCAGAAACAAGGATATTTTTTCCAGGTAGCCATGCATTTTCTCTATATCAATATGAAGATCTTCATCACTTGCTGCGACAAGTGAGTCATCCGCAAAAAGTTTCACGAATTCAATTTCACTAATAGTCTTTATGTCATTCAAGTATAGTATGAACAAAAAAGGTCCTAAAACACTGCCTTGAGGAACACCCGTGTTTATATCCCTATAAAATAAGATTTTCCCATTCACTTCCGTCCTCTGTGATCTATTGGTGAGATAGCTTGTGAACCATTTTATTACAGTCCCACCTATTCCATAATATTTCATTTTTTCAAAAAAAATGTCGATTTCAATAGTTTCAAAGGCACGTTTGAAGGCAAGGAAAACCGCTACTTTATATATTTATTTTCATCCATTATTCGTTTCCACTTGGACATTGTGAACTGTAAAGCAGTTGTTGAGCCCGGACCATATAGGGTGTTACGAATCAACACAACACACCTGTAACACCAGACTTTTTGTTAGATTGCGAAAACAAGCATCGAGAGCATCGACTATCTGAGGATGGTCGAATCGAGATTAGGTTCCTGGAGCGGCACAGAGAATACCCCTTCCTCTCTATGCTTGGGCGTGAGTTGTTTATTCAGGAAATACGTACCGTGTTTCAAAAAAATTAGAAAAGTTATAATAAAAATGTCAAGAATAGACATATATATTTAATAGAAGTTGACAATAGTAGTTCATCCGTTCTATGAATGGATAATATGAAACAATATTCAGAAAAACAAATAGAGTTTAGTTTACTTTAAGTTAATTTAAGTTTAATTAATTGACTAAAAACAATAATGACATCAATTGTCAAAAACGGCTGGAAATAATTATTTTTTGAAATCTTTGGTAACATGTAAATTATGGAGATACACTTATAGACTCATTCGTATTATAAAGAAAAACTTCAATTTGCCCACACATAAATACAGAAAATACATATAAACTTACTTCAACTCCGCATAGCCAACACTGTTCACTGGAGAAGGTTTTTCAAACGACAATTAGTTCAATTGTATTATTATCTCGATCAACTCCGCTAAAATGTGTACTTTATTTTCAAATCGCACGGTATATCAGATTATCGCTGTATGGATACGGTTTTATATGAGATCATGCTCTATCGATTTGAGGTTTCTCGTTGAATTCACGTTCTTGAAGCATTGATCAATAATAGGTAATTTTTGGGGAAAAAACTGGTTTACTGGTGAATTCACTTGGATACTCGGAATAAATTGAATATAATTTCTATTAATGGCTACCCAAGTTCACGGCTTGACAACCATATTCGTACTCTTCCCATCTTGATTTCACTATGTCGTGATTGACTGGAATCTAACCTCATTTTGAACGTACTCGTTCTTTGTTTGACTGCTGAATCACGAGAGAGAGTTGATTCCAAACATCGCCCCTTTTTATAACCCATTACTGGATCACGTGAATGTCTGATATTATAATTATCTTCAACTTGTCAGCAGCTCAATAATTAATGGCTTTGTTTCTGTCATCAAAAATATATAAAACAAAAATGTTTGCCCTTCAACTTTCGAGCAACATCAATGAGCTGTCATAATCTATGAATTTAAAGCGTTTTTCTGTCGTCCTGAATACATTAAAACAGTTTTATGATATCCCATATCGCAATGCGATTAGGCGGGCTGTCAAAAAATCTCTGAATTTATACTCTTGTTCATTAAGGACTTTGTTTTCCACATGCGTGACTAGGAGGTGATGATATATCAATAACTATATAAATAAAAGGGTGATGTTCTATTAGGACATTCTTAATTGCCTTTCTTATCTTCAAATGACGAAATATTTTTAATGGACTCATTTGTTGATCAGCTTAGTCATGTGGAGGATTTCTGATTTTATTATATTCCCTAGTGAACTGGTTTTTCTGGCTATAACGTTCATATTGAGGAATATCGTGTTGTTCCTAGGAATGGAAGTCTTTCCGTAATTATAGGGCCTGACATTCGTCCCTATCCTCTCAAAAATGTTTTGCGATATCCCAAAACCTTTTTGTTTTTTTTTTTCACATATCCTGTTCATTTTCACAAAAACAAAAAAAAAGTTTTACTCTTCTGGAGAGTAATCATAATCTAGAAATCCTAATAATTCCTAAAAATAATGATGGTGGATTTTCGCTGGTTGAAAAGATGAGCTCGACTGTAACGGGGCGATTAGAGATGTCTGCTCTCTAGACATCTGGCTTGAAAATTAGGCCCGACATACTGCTTCGGGTTAGTGATCCGTGATAATTGGTCCGTGTCGGTAGTTATGCATCCGTTACTTTTGCATTCGCATGATATCGTAGGTGGCTTCGGCTTCAGTGGTCAAAACGCTGGTAATTCATTCGTTTTTCAAACCTTCGTTTCTGTGAATCCTGTATGAGTGGTACCAATCACACCGGTGATTTTAGGTGTGAAATAGTGTCTGTCCAATTCTGTGTGGAGTGATTGAACTCAAACCATACTGTGAGTCTGCGATTGCTGCCATCTAGAATTTGCTGGTCCCATAAATTCGGCTAGTATGACGGATGATCAACGGCTAACCTTCAGGAGATATCTCTTGGTCGATACATCATAGTTCACGATGCACCTCTTGAAACCATTCCATATAGGTGCGGTGGGTGGGTTTTGTCGTTATTTTTACGTATGTACTGGACATTTTTAATCGTCGCGATGTTTTTAGTGTGAATACTCTGCAATTCTCGGAAATACATTTTCCGAAATCGTGATTATATTATTTATCTTCATATTTTTTTGACGCAGCGATTTTTATTTTATATTTGAATTATTTACATAACATATCGCAGTTCTGTTTTTTATTTTGTAATCCGTACAGTATTTTATTTCAGTTCAGTCGGCAATTCTCATTATTCTTTATTTTGTTCTACGACCCGCAATGATTTATATTGGTCTCAAAATAGTTTTCCGATGGAAATTGCTGTTACTACTTTAGCATCAAAAACACTTGCTCATATTGACCTTGTTCGCGTATCACGTTTCAGTCGATTCGATTGGCATTTGTTCCGCACTATAATTGATTTACTTCAATTCAGTCTTTTATTAATGTACCGATGGATTTCATATTTTCAGACGAGTTACTATTCATTTTAATTATTTATTCCACCTATCTTATGGAGAATTTTTATCAACTCAAATTTTAAAAGTTCATAGTAGTTATCAATATGCTTTGGCAAATTGACTTCTAGGGTTATTACATTTTTCTGAGTGTTTGTGATTTCTCCTCGAAACCTTACTGATTACATACTATATATATATTCCTACATTTCAGGTGCATACTAAAAAAATTCTTGTTTATTGATACCTAACTGATTTAACCAAAAATTTCCACGGTTGTTCTTGAACAGTGCCGCGTGTCGTGGGTTTGGTAAGGGGGATGTATTTCAGCAATGCTTTCTTCATTTTCGTTGGACATTTCACCTGGCTTACAATTTTTTTTTACATTCGGCATTAACTACTGGTGATTCATCTGGCACATTTTCTTGATCTTGTACTGGAACTTGATCTGATTCAACTACGTTTCCTTCTTGTGTCGGTTGCCGACTGCTTCCATTCATATCCATATTCCTATACGTTTTGTGTCGATTAGTGGGTATTATTTCACTTTTGGATTTTACTTTTTTAAATTAGATTTTCCTTCCTGTCTGGCTACGGTTCTAATTCTTTCCACTTCTGTGGTTACTATTTTTTTCGCTTTTGTATCTATTTCAAAATTTTCTACTATACTACGTTTTCTCGGGGTTAAAAATCAATTTTCTGTCATACCCAATAAGTTCGTATTTTCGGAGTTCACTTTACTTTTCGCTTGAACTTTACATTTATTCAATGATCTGGGCGGTAAAAATTCGTCCTAGACAAAAAAATGTCATGCTTTTGATTTCCGACTATGGAAAAAGTCTTATCTTTGGCGACTGTCATTCCTAGGTGCTTGGCAGATTCCAACTTCCTGGTTCCTGGTGGACAGGGTATCTCTCTTGGGTGATTCATCTCTATCTCCTAGACTATCTTCCTACGATTTTCTATTTTCTACATCGATCATCTCTCCTAGATTCCATGATGCAGTAGCTTTTGCAATTTCAGTTCTCCCTAATATGTCTTGCTAATTTCTGGAATATTTCAATTCTAAAAAATTTTCATACCAACTTTTTCCGTTTTCCTAACATAATTTTCTTCATTCTCGCTGTGGTGCTGCATGGAAAATTTTCCGTTACCATATCTCTGTTCCCCACGGCAAGGAATGTTCGTAACTATACGTATGCATTCCCACTTGTCAACTGTCACTTGTGACTATCTGTCCTAGTGTACAGGGTGTGTCGATTTTTCCATTTTCCACATGTGGCACTTTCCTAACTTCATCTCTTTTCTCTCGTTTGGTAAATAAAGTCACTTTTGAATATGAATTTCTTGTTGCTTGTTTAAACGCTTGTCTCGTTTTTCGCGTTTTCCAGAAGATTTCCCATCTTCTTCAATCGAAACGTTTCTTCGAAGCTAGCGTCTCCTTTAAATCACCAGTCCCTGACATTTCTATTCGATTCGAGTCTGCAGGTCTCGTTTCATGGCATGAAAATCTGTTTATAAATACTTCGCGGATTGCTTTGGGCGGGCCCTCCCTCTTCAATCCTAGTTTTTTTTCATAATTCCTTTCCAACCACTCGTTCATCCCAATAGTAAGGCCCAATAATCTTTTTTCTACCTCTTCAAATTCATTTTGCAACTTCATATGTTCGTTATCTCTGTTCGTTTGGCATATTTGCTGGATTTTCTTATTCAATTCTATAATTTCCCCCAATAGATACATTTGATTTTTGCTCAATTAATTTGCACGTTATATTTTCGTGAGAACTCTAATCAAAGTGTTATTTCAGTACAACGGTGATGATTATCAAAGATTAGGAATTCATGTTCAATAGTTTTTTCTTCCTTCGATTCAATTGGTCGTATAACCGATCCAATATCTGAGTGAAATTTCCTGTCCATTTCTGAGGTGATACGGCAAATCATAATTTAATTTCATACCCCTAAAATATTAATATGAGCCACTGACACTTGGGTTCTCATGTCTATGGATATATGCCTCAAAATTCGTGATACTTCTGAATTAATTACGTTTTTCTGTTCATCGTAGGGTAGTATATTCTCTTCTTGCCTCTCTTTATTCAAATAGTCATTCCTGCAGCCTTCATATGAGGCGTGTTGAAAGCTGCCATTCCATTTAATTCCGATTATATCTTGCCATTTTTCCACACTTTTTCCATTTATTGCCATTTCCATAACTAGTAACTGTTTGCTCATTCATTCTCCTGAAATTTTGATAACGATTTTTATGTGAATGGTTGGCAAACTTATATCCTCGTTCATTCCTTCTCCCCTGAGATCGAAATCTATTTTCTGTCGAATATTGTAGAAAATCTTCTTCTATTTTATTTCATATTATTTTTAAGTTCTTCCCATTAGCGTAGTTGGAAAACCCTTGTTCTGTTTCATGGAAATTCTTTTTTCGAAAACTACTTCTATTTGGACATGTATATGAGGGGTGCCCAATTTCATCGCAATGATAACATGCACAATTTTTCTTATTACAATTTCCTTCTTCATGTCCTCTTGTTTTGCACTGGGTGCACAATTTTAAATTCGCATTGCAAGTTCTAAAATCCCTATTCAATGTATTCGTAATTTGCCCAATTCATTCTTCCTTTTCTGCTACTTTGATGGCTTCTTTCAAACTGACAGGACTTTCAGATGAAACTTTTTTCTAACAGGATCTAACAGTCTCATTGCAAATTGAACAAGTGTCTGCTGTTCATATTTTTGCCTTAATACATTGTGAATTCTATTATTTCCGGTGAGGTTCCTTATTTTTGCTGCACATATTTTTAATCTTATGAGAAATTTCCTAACTGATTCATTCTTTTTCTGATAACAATTCAAAAATTCTTTTTATTCTTCTCCAGGTGATTTCAATTTGCTAAACTGCGCCAATAAATAATTTTAATTGACTGCCAGTTGTCGGTATCATCTTCTTCTGTTTTTATGAACAATCTAGCGACCCCTTTCAATTTTAATCTAACTATGGAACTTATTTGACTGTCTGTCCATTTTGCTACAGCTGCCAAATACTCAATTTCACTAATAAAATCTTTGATATCTGTGGTACCATTATAAGAAGAAATATTTTCTAAACTGATAGTGATTGTCGGTTCATATCTAACCCTACTAGTCCACGACACTGTTGTCTGAGTTTCCATGGTTTAATAAAAAAAAAAATCTCCATTGATTGAAAGAAAAGTTTTTGATCGGTATAAACGCTATATATATATATTTATTTTCCAATATCGTGTTTGCAAAATAACAACGATATTATACTAAACTATTTCCAAAATTTTCCTACTATTTCACTTCTTTCAATCTAGTGTTTTTCCAATTGACCATTATTTGTAAAAAAAATAGTTTTATATTTTCCAAATTATTATTAAAAAAAAAATTCCAATTCAATTTCAGTTTGACACTTTTTTTCTGTGGAAAATATCATATATGCGTGAATGTACTTCCCCAATTATTACCCGACACCTAACACCTAATGTTGAGCCTGGACCATACAGGGTGTTGCGAATTAACACAGCACACCTGTAACACCAGACTTTTTGTTAGATTGCGAAAACAAGCATCGAGAGCATCGACTATCTGAGGATGGTCGAATCGAGATCATGTTCCTGGAGCAGCACAGAAAATACCCCTTTCTCTCTGTGCTTGGGCGTAAGTTGTTTATTCAGAAAATACGTACCGTTTTTCAGAAATATTCGAAAGTATTAATAAAAAAAATAATGAGGACCCATAAAAATGTTAATAATAGACATATATATTTAATAAGAGTGACAATAATAGTTCATCCGTTCTATAAACGGATAATATGATACAATATTCAGAAAAACAAATAGAGTGTAGTTTACTTTAAGTTAATTTTACATCAGTCCACAAATCAATTAGTTTGACTTTAAACAATAATGACATCAATTGTCAAGAACAGCTGGAAATAATTATCTTCAGAAATCTTTGGTAATATGAAATCATGGAGATACACTTATATACTCATTGGTATTATAAAAAATCTTCAATTTGCCCACACATAAATACAAAAAAATATATATGAACTCACTTCAACTTCACTGGAAGAGGTTTCTCAACGACAATTAGTTCAATTGTATTATTATCTCGATTAACTACCTGAAATGTGTATTTTATTTTTAACTCGCACGGTATATCAGATTATCGCTGTATGGATACGGTTTTATATAAGATCATGCACTATGGATTTGAGGTTTTTCGTTGACTTATTCACTTTCTTGAAGCGTTGATCAATAATAGGTAATTTATGGAAAAAATACTGGTTTACTGGTGAATTCACTGGGATACTCGGATTAAATTGAATATAATTCCCATCAATGGCTAATTGAATTCACGGCATGACAACTATATTCGTACTCTTCCCATCTTGATTTCACTATCTGGTGATTGAATGAAATCTAACCTCATTTTGAACGTACTTGTTTTTTGTTTGACCGCTGAACCACGAGAGAGAGTTGATCTTAAACATCGCACCTTTTTCATAACCCGTTACCGGATCCCGTGATAGTTGTACTAGTCGCTGAGAAGTATGTCTGATATTTCAATTATCTCCAACTTGTCAGCGGCTCAATAATCATGGCTTTGTTTCTGTCATCAAAAATATATAAAACAAAAATTCATGCCTTTCGACTTCCGAGCTACATTAATGGGCTGTCATAATCTATAAATCGATGGCGTTTTTCTGTCGTCCTGAATACATTATAACAGTTTTATGATATCTCATATCGCAATGCCATTAGGCGGGCTGTCAAAGAAACTCTGAATTTATACCCTTGTTTATTGAGAACTTTGTTTTCCACATACGCGTAACTAGGAGGTGATGATATATTAATACCTATATAAATAAAGGGGTGATGTTTTATTAGGACATTCCTTATTGCCTTTCTTATCTTCAAATGACGAAATATTTCATTGGGCTTATTTGTTGAATAGCTTAGTCGTGTGGAGGATTTCTGATTTTATTATATTTCCTAGTGAACTGGTTTTTCTGGCTATAACGTTCATATTGAGGAATATCGTGTTGTTCCTTAGGAATAAAAGTCTTCCCGTAATTATGGGGCCTGACACAGTTTCACAAGAATGATTTTGACGAAATCCTGACTGAAGTTCCATAATTATATGGTTGCTTCCAAAATATTCTTTGATTTGATTGTATGCAGCTAATTCAAAAAGTTTTGCCAATGGTGGTAATGTGTTTATGGGTCGAAAATTACTTGATTCCTCCGTATTGTTCACTTCAGGGATCGGAATCACTGTGCCAGTTTTTAATTCTTGAGGAAATGTCCCTGTTTGAAGTGAGGTGTTTATGAGATTCAATAGAACATGAGCAATGACTTGAGAAGCACTTTTCAAAACGTTGCCATTTATAATATCATAACCGCACTTATTATCTAAACTAGTTTTTATTTTCTTCAGGTCATTCGGGCTAAGTGGTCTGAATTCATTGAGTTGACTATTGATAATGGGAAGATCAGTATTTGACCAGCTTTCTGAATTAGGAATGGTTGATTCAATTTCTAATATACTGTTGATAAAGAATGAGTTGAAGTTTTCAGCTTTATCAACATCAGGTGGAAATTGTGCGTGTACCAGCAACTATAAAGAGTATATTTTATGTTAGTCCAATTTTTTGAGGTTTCAGTAAGGTTTTTAAAGTTTGCCACATTTTTTTTGGGTAAGACATATTGCCGGCTATTTTATTTTCGTAGTATTCGCGTTTTTTTATTTTTAAATTGTTAACGACTCTATTTCTGAATTACTAATATTCTTTCCAGGATGTTTTTTCCTCTTTAACCAGTGTGCAATTTTTGAATGAATGGTATGCTTTATCCCTATTCTTAGCAGACTCGTTTATTCCGTGATCATACCAAGGCAATTTATTGTTGCAGCTGAATACTCTCAATGGGGAAGTCATTTCAATGATTGATCGCACATTATCAATTATGTTGGTGTAGATAGAGTTGACATCCATGGAATTCAAGTACCATTCACAAGTTAATAGTTTGACATTTAATTCATCCAGTGTTGCCTGATTGTAATTTCTGAAGTGTCTAATTCGCTGTTCAGTAGAGCTTTTACCTTTTGACATGGAAATGGTGATAATTGAGTGATCACTAATTTTAGGACTTTCATGTACCTTGCAACTAACAAAAGATTGATTACATAGAACATAATATATTATAGTACTACTAACATTGGGTACTCTTGTGGGCTTATCTACAAGTTGATCTTCACCAATTATACTTACGAGTGATTTGAAATCACGAACATGATTATTAGTATTGTCAAGAAGGTTGAGATTGAAGTCACCTACCAGAATACATTTATTGCTTTCATTAAAGATATTCTCACCTAAGTCCCCAAATTCTGTCATAAAGCTGCGAATATCTGAGCTACGTGAGCAGTAAAGACAGCCTATAATCCAGTTTTCACCCTGAACATTGATCTTTATAATAAATACCAGTACATTCTATTTTTGACAATTTTGTTAAAGACTTCACAATTATAGTCTTCTCTAACATATATGATTACACCTCCTGCATGGTGACTGGAAGAGTCACATCGGAAAGGATTGTAATTTTGGAGATTAATTTCAAAATCTTCAATGTCTGTAGTTGTTCTAGTTTCACTGAGCAATATTGATAATGGGTTAAAATACAATATTTCAGCTATAATGCTATCACGATTCGCTATTAAGCTTTGTATGTTCGGATATATAATGTCACTTTGGAACGGTATACTACAATTCACTATCAGTTTTATTGTACAGGGAATTTATCAACAATATTGGGGATATTATTTAGATACCTGATAGTTTTGATGGCTTGACCATTTTTAATCATTTCTGTAAGCTTTTTTTACTGATATGTAGTAGTCTCTTTGCATTTTTGTTTGGTCACCATATATATAAACTCCTCGGATATTAGCTTGTTTTTTGTTCCTTGAAATATTGAGGGCAGTTTCTGTGCTTGGCAGAATGACTTTGATTGGTTTGTTTCAGTTCTCACTGTGTTTACCCAAGCGAAGTGTTTTCTTGACAATCACTTCATCAGAAATATTCTTCAGAATATTCATCACAGTAGCAGTGTCATCCTCTGCACGTTCAATATGAGTTGTCTGACTTGACTCTTGAATATTATTCATGATAATATTGAATGCACGATTCTGGCTCTCTTGGATTTCATTAATAATGTTGATATTGTCGGGTTCTGATCGATCCCTACAGGTTGTTAATTCTTCGATTTTCTTGTGTAGTTTATCATTTTCCTCCAATAATATTTTGTTTTTCTCCATTAATTCATCAATGCTCTTAACAATCCTTGGTATTTGTTTGAAATTGGTTCGACATGTAGGGCAAAAATCAATCATAATCCTGCTTCTTAAGGCAATTGTTCTCAATTCGGTACTTGATAGGTTTGTGCATCCTTCATGTAACCATTCATTGCAGCAGTCACATATCACACTGTCCTTTTCAATTACTTGTTGATAACATTTACCACAAATTATTGATGGAATCCAACATACGATTACCAAAAAGCATCTATAGAAGGTGTGAAGAGAAAACTCTTGAAATATTTATGCCTAAGTCGATGGACAATATCCTGTGAGAGGCATCGACCACAATACTTTGTTGTCATGATTTGAAATGACATCGTTAGAAATGAGGAGAATTATTCTTGGTATAAAATTTCTACACAAACTGATCAGCAACAATATTGATTGTACTGCTCTTTTAAACGATATTAATTTCTTAGTACCCAGAATCGGTTGTCCACACAATACAAAGTTTTATTACGAAGCATCACGAACAATCGTTATGCTACGATCACCGTTGATTCCTTGTGTAGTAACTTCAATAAAATTTGTAGACTCTGAGACATTAATTTAAACTCTGTGAACACTGTTATTTTATGTATCGTTCACCATCTACTCTTATAATTTTTACTTTACAAAAATTATAATATTTTGTATTCTATTCAATTTCTTTTTTTTTTCTTCTTTTTTTTTCTCTCTAAATTTTATGTGGGTAAATACTTATTATATAGCTTGATTGAACATTGACTTCAATTAATTTCGCCAATTAATAATCTTATAATTTTTATGTCAATACTGGTACTTTGCAAGATTTTTAGTGTAATGTACTCTGATATAACTCACACAAGTCTCTGACTTCCGAGGGTTGCTTTGCAACTCAGTTGGCGTTTTAAAACAGAACAATTTCAAAAACAATTAGAAACGATTCTAAAACAATTCTACGTTCATAAATATTCAGTATAGATCATGCTTTAACATTTCCCTAATTATCCGTTGCACTTGTGACCAATATTTATTTCGTACTCTCTGATAGCATTACTCGTAACTGGTTACCCCTGTTGGAAATAAATTGCTTTTTTATATAATAAAAGGAGCCGAATCTGAGTTATTCGAACAATGTCACATATGTCAGGTCTGTATGTAAAATGCATTTATCGGCATTAGTTTGTGGAATCTATCTCTCCCATTTGATGCGCTGAAGGATTTTTCATGTACTTTTGAAAAAATAATTTTACTTACACACTTCATGTGAACAAAATAATTATGAATCAGTAACCTACGCCACTGCAAATCCATAATGAACAATTGAAAACTCATATCAATATGAAGCAATATTTGAATCTAAATAGTTGATTTCCAAAGATTTTCAAAAAAACTATACCTTTCAAATATAATATAGTGAATATACTATAAAATACAAATATAATTCGTTTCTAAAAACCGAAACCTAAACCAGAATCTTGTACTGTGTAATACTCTTGAGCTAAAGATAAACAATTCTGAATCTTCGGTTTTCATTTCATTTTACTGTTATCTTATATGGAGAGTATTCATGAAAATATGTATATATCTAATGGCTGGTGTCAGTCCACGAGAGAGGTATTTTGGAATTGATACTAGAACTTCACTTAACTTTTTGAATTAAATTTTTCACATAGTGTATGATAAATCTGTTGCATGTGGCCGTCACATCAACAGACATTTCTGGCATCTGATATGATACGAAAAAAGTTTGTATACCATATCTCCTAAACTGAAAGAGACAAATTCTATGAATGGTTTACTCAGACAGCACTACTACGTTTTCGTTTTCTTTCAATCAGAAAACATAGATATATCTTACTGTCTCATTGCATTGAATCGAAAGTATTCTAGGACATCAATACTATCAATATCGTGACGAAATGCATGAAATGTTTGGCTTTCATTTCAAAGGAAATATGATTCTGATTTCCAGAAAAGACATATGTCGGACATGCTCAACAAGCTGCATTCCACTCATCAAAGGATATAATCCAAACAATATTTCTGCCAAATATCGATGAGTATATATCTGATTTAGATTATATTGATAATTTTGCATTATTTCAAATCAAAAATAGCCTCTGCAACAACATACTTTTCCAAATTAACAATGCGAGAAGTTAGGCATCAATTTCATGCCAGCACAAAAACTTATTATATGCTATTATAATTCAAAATAAATTGAATTGTTGACATTGTTCAAGAAGAATGCCACAGGAGCAGAAAAAGCTTCCCTTGATATTTTAAAATCTCGTAGTCTTCCACTCACCGTTATGTCAAACGGTACGATATTATAACGACATAGCAAAAACCGGAATAAAATATTGATGTGATGTAAAAACAAGCATCCCCAATTCATCATCATGGAAAACAATAGCACTCTCAAGCAATAAGTGTCTTCCTAGCCGAAATCCTATTGAGTAGGAAATGTCCATATTCTGAAACTTCAGTTCAACAGTGAACATCAGGTGGAAATTCTTCAATCCTAACAAGATCGGAATTTAAATAGTGATTTGATTTTCATTACCTTAGAGATGCTATTGGTCATTTTTGAGAAGTCATCTGGCCCTTTGATTCATACAAATTTGATTGAGTCCTTTTCAAACCTTTGGAATTTTGTCTATTATACCAGGTTAAGAATATGATTTGTATGACTATTTTGAATCTGAATATTTAAATTTCAAATTAAAGCTCGACATCGGCGACTCTTGAACGTCCTTATGATCTCATTGCATCTAGACTTCTTCGACGATTCAAAACTAATATAACAACGGTCTTGACAGAAGAATCGAAAAAAAAAGTTTTTTTTTTTTAATTTCAATATTGAATTGAATTTCACAAAGGAACAAAATACTGTTTTTTGTCCCAACTCAACAATTCATCAGGGAGTCGGATTTCCAGATATTTCAGGGCAACCCATCGAATCATTCTATGAATGAAACTTAGAAACATATCTTTATTTCCAAAATTCTTGGTAGCATTCACTCGGATCAGCTTCACATTTTCTACCTTGTCCAGTTATGATATATTTTAAGGAAATCATTCTTGGAAAAAACGTCAAAGATGACTAATAAGCTGATTGAATTATTTTTCCCTAACAGGTTTTCAAATATTCCACTTGGGCATAATTTTCCACTTGGGCACAATCTACACATTCGTAATTTTTTTAGCATTTCAGATAATTATCAAGCAAAGTTATTGTTTCCGAAACTCAATAAAAATAATGTAATCTCATTTAATTAGGTAAAGGAACCTAATTACCATTCACTGTTTTATGATGATGAATTTGCTAATTAAGAAAAATTAGTTCATTACATTTTATACCTCTTCTTGATTCTTTTCCAACAAACGATAGTTAATGCCAACTTTCATTAATTTTTTCGATCTCTTGGTTCGAGCGTTTTTTTTGTAATTGCAAAAGAAACTATCCCTTTTTCCAATTCTTATGCAAAAAAGGAAAAAATTTGTGATTTTACCGAAAAGTATTTTCAACATCTAATTCACGGTTGAAATCTATTTTGAAAATTCATAGTGGATCTCTATATCAAATTAATTTTCTGAGAAAATAATCGAAAGTGGATCCAACTTTTTCCATCTGAATGGATACGCTCTCCAATGTTGACGCAATCTCTGAATAATCTGAGAGATCGAATTCGGAAGGCATTCAAAATTTTTCCATTTATCTTTCAGGGGAATATTTTCTCGATACGAAAAACAGAAAGAATCAGCCATGATACTCGAAATGGAATATTTTTCGGGATATGGGATTCATTTTCAAACCTATTCCTTCAGAATATTGCAATGGCATTCCTGCCAACATACTGGGATAAATTTTTCGACCCATATAATATAATTTCAAAGTCGAATAATATTATCTTCAGTTCCATCGGAAGTATTGTCGTTGTATCAATATATCCGATGACCAATGATACTGTCAATTCCTTTGAATATATTGGTCACTCAATCACATGTAAATTCAATTCCGTTTCCCTACGAAAACTCACAATAACGTCAAAATAAATCATTTCGAATTGAGATAAAGCATTTTTCTCTTCGAATACTATGTACAAAAATTAGTACAAATATGAAGATATTTTTGAAACTGATTGATCAATAATTCAATATGAAATCCTGATATCAATTATTCAGAGGTATATTAGCTCAACATCTGATATTCTTCAAGCTGGCAATAAAATAAATATTTTATTCTTATCTCCGGGAAACTCGATTCCGAATATTGTTATAAAAAATTGAATATAGAATTTGTATCTAATAGTGCCTTTTTTTGCAATGAAAAATTGCAAGATATAAACGAACAGGTAATCTTAATATATTAGTAACCCCAAATCCTGTCTCAGACAAGCCAATTCACAATGATTGATAACTAATATTCGAGAGAAGTTATGAATAGTTACTCAAAATAGACACTGGAACTACGAATATTACATCCATCAAACCTCTGATCACCTTTGCATCATTAGTTTGGTGGCCAAAAATCCAATAGTACCCGGCACAAATCAACTGCAAAAAATGCAGCAGTTAACCTGCTTGAGAGCATTAGGAGTAATTCAATGAAGAAACTGGCAATGAGTGCCTCCAGACTGCACCAGAGGTCAAACTAGAAAGCTCAAAATCTGATTGGACACCTGAAGATTCTGGAAAATATTCCCCAGAATTCAGGTATAAACCATCAGATGCTATGTCTGCTGAGCACTACTTGAAGTGCATTTTGAAGGGGTCATAAACAACCATCAATATGCACAACGAATGGGCCCCAACTAAAATGGCATGCATAATATTGGTATACTGATGGATCCAAGATGGATGGAAGGGCTGGACTGTGAGTTCCGGGTTCTAGTTTAAGGCTCTCAAAACACTGAGACAAGGGTCCAACAATTTCTCAAGCAGAAATCTATTCTATAGAAATTTGCGCCCAAGAATACCTTGCAAAAGACCCCAGAGGGGCAAAAATCTATATCCTACCAGATATACAAACAGCACTTGAGGAGTCTACGCTGACTTGAGACTGCAAACTCTGTCTGAGATGAAGGCTTCGAACAATCAGGTCACTCCGATGAGGGTGCCAGGTCACAAGGCAATCAAAGACGATGGTGAAGCAGCACACATTGGAAAAGAGTTTTGGCGCTGGGAAGCTCACCAAATCAAAACCCACTGGAATAAATTTCCGGAAGAAAGACAAGCAAAAGTCTTCTGAGCTTATCGCCGAAGAACCTAAACAGTTTCTAGAGTTGAACAAGAGAGACTTGAAACTGGTAACGAGACTGCTCACCAGAAACTGTTCTCTGAGGTATCACCACGAAAAATAGATGGATCAGACAATGAAATGGGCCGTTACTGCGGAAACTTTCTGTAACTGCAGAACACCTTTTTTGCGACTACCAAAGGCTTACCAAAGGGTTCCATTAACGGCCTCAGATATCAGATACTCAGCTGTCAGGAAACTGTTTCACTTCGCAAGGAATCTCGGAATTTGGGGTCTTGGATAGGTGAAGGTTGATGTATAAAAGACCTTATAGGTCGAAGTTCGGAGAGGCTGAAGAGTCATATCGTCCCCCTACAATCTACAATCTGTGGCATTGAATAAGTCCAGTCTGGCCATAGTTGGTTGGATGATAAAGGACAAATTTGAGTTTGCTTATTTAAATTGAATTGAACCATTGACAAGAGCAGGAAGGTTAATGCGACCATCAATTACTTTGTTCAAGAAACGTAGATCATGTTCAAGTCTCCTATGACTGAGGCGATTCAAATTCATTTGTTCAATAATTTGGACCAGATCCATATGCGAATCCCAACTTGCAGGCAGATACAGTAAATTTGTACCGCTAAAATAAATCAACATTACAATCACAATGAACTCCAGAAAATTCTATTGATTCTCATATAGATGCACGAGTGAATTTATATCATTTTATGAGCTTCAATAAGAAGGTTACAGGTTGAATGGAAAACATTCTGCTATCCAAAAACCATTTCCAAATCAATAATGTATTGGGAAAAGCAAGTATTTGTTTTTATCCATAATGATACTGTAGAGACTATTGATCTATTCAAGAAAAATTTATGACATTGAGATCCAATAAGTTGTCACACCAAGATTATTTAGGTCATTCCATGAATGATGAAGTCAGTTGTATATCACTTCCTGAATAAATTGTGCCGTCAGAATATGAAGGAGCAGCTACTAGAGCAAATAATATCCATATATTCAACGAGTAGGTTGGATAATACTGGAGCAATGTTGGATCCCTGCGGATTCTACACAAATGCACGATATAGATCCAGCATATTTAAAAAATTGGGTTCTACTTCAAAAATAGTTTTAAACCCAATTGAGAAAATGACAGTGATACCTGAAGCAAGGAATTTTCTAATGAGAAATGATGATTGACTCTATCGAACGCTTCTGGAAAGTCGGTGTGGATAGATTCAACTCTGTTCTAGAAATTCAATATAAAATTGATATACACCAACAAATTTGTTGTTATCGACATCTCAGACCTGGATCTATGTTGGAGGTTAACGGTTATGTTCTTTGTATCCTACGTGAGTTGTTAAGTAATGAGGCAGTCAGAACTTCATCCTCCTCAGAATTGTAAATTGGGATCAGATAGCTGTTTTTCAAAAATTCGCGAAATTCATCACTACTCAGTGAAAAGTTAAGAAACATGAAGAGTTTTTCAAAAAGATAATGGAACAACATCGGGTCCAAACGAAAGTTCCTAAGTAACAGATAAAATTGAATCAATGACGCCTCTCTTATCAATATTATATTTGAAATTGGAGATTGGAATGGCACTAACGATGACATAAGAAGTGGTCTGAATTCATGGCCGAAAAGTTATATGACATCTTCAGGGCTGAAAGTCCGCAAGCATTAGTACCATATGTTTTTAATGAAACGAAAATACCAGATTTTCATGTAGAATTCGCATATTCTATTAATGAAATTGGAATAGGAGAACGACGATATAAAAGAATTTAATTGACAACGACTCGACGTTCATTTGATGTCTTCAGCGCTTCAGAGTCTGCATGCACAATCAGTTTCATATGAGTATTTTCAATGGAGCGGCAATATCCCGGATTTGAGATAATTATGTAGCATTAACGTCTTTCAAATCAACTGGAGATTGGAATTTCGGGAACAAAATAATGTTTCTGAAATTCAGACCTCTTTCCATTGTTATCGTTCCCGCTTTTCCTATTTCCAGATGTTTGAAGAACGCGAGTGCTACATGATATTGAAAAATCCGGGATTTTTCCACATCATTGAAAATACATATGGAATTGATGCTGTGCAGACTTTGGAGCCCAGAAGAAGACGTCAAATAAACATCAAAATATCGGCAATTTTCTGAACTCAGACACTTTTTCGCCTTGCTCCCCTATTCCAATCTCCAGTATTTTCAAGGGCGTACATGCTACATTATAGTTGATAATGACTACTTTTCTGTCTGAACATTTAGATTCGATTCCCTTTTTTATTAGAGTATACAGTGGAAAAATATTTCGCAAATGAAATCATGATTTCATCATTGTCCATCATCATACCACATTAGGGATAGCAACCTGTAATTTTTCTTTTCGGAATTAATGATATCCCAAAATTATCGAAGATTTCAGCATCGGTCATTTTCAGTTTTTTTATATAATTTTGATACTTACCGCATAGTTTTTAAATCTGCACATTTTTTCAAATCTCATGATGATCCTTGATATTGCCAGTGGTTTTATAATGCTTGTGTGTGTGTGTCCTCTTTCTCCCTCACTGAATTTCGCAATTAGGTTGGGCATGAAATTTTTTATTGCATATTTGGAATCTACGAATACAACTTCATTGTTTCTTTCGTTTTTCAAACAATTTTTGGAAATGCTACAGCGTTTTGGAAATGACGAGTTTCAATACGCCTCCATAACTTCGGAGAGAGAGCGTGATGTCCAATACTGTTGGGCCCATTGATCATCTCTTCTTCAGTAGGCAGCGAGCACGTGTTGCTGCCGCTAATATTGGGAAGTGTTTATTGTTCGCGACGTTATTACAATTCATTGTGTAATTTTCAAAACGCCTCCTTCAAAAATGAGTTACCGTTGGTAATATCTATCTGGTGTGATAATTCAACCCTCCGAAGAAAAAATTAAAAAAAAGTGATTTTTTGTTGCTCGTCGCAAATACATACCAACAAAAACCAATTCCTCCCTTTCAAAAGCACAATTGTTTTGCTGTGAGGATCATTTCACTTTGAAGGATGACATGGAAAACTACATACAAAATTCATTAAAAAATACGTTCTGCCCCACATTTTCAATGAGCATTCACAATGAGGCTGTAACTCGACCACATCGCAACTCGTTTTGAGACCTACTCGGAAGTTCTGCTAATTCACACTTTTTTTGTGTCAAAACAGTGCTCGAGAAAATAATGAATTTATCAGCGGAAGTTTGATTCGATATTATAAATTCTATTACGAATTGATGTATTGACAAACGCATGATTTCACGATCTTTAATATTATAATGATATCGAGTAAACTGCACGTCAATATGCTCTGCCTCTGCTTAAAGGGTTTTTTTCGCATCGTGTGTTCATGCGCAGACACAACAGCAGAATTATTGAATTCAGAAGCTCTTATGAATTATTTCCGTTGTTCCTACTGTAGACAAAAGGCAGTTCTTTGAATAGCACAGAACTCCGATAACAGCAGGTTCTTCGTCCCGGCTATAAAACAACATAAAAAAATTAAAATTAAAAATGAAAAAACCCGACTGCATTGAAGTTAACTTTATAAAAGATGGAAACAAGATGATTAGAAAATATTTCAGAAAACTAGTTTTAAACTTAATATTGTAAACAATCTCACGCAGTCGGAGGCATCTTTTTATTTAAAATGAAGATATATTATTGCCTCTGACGCGTGAGATTGTTTACAGTATCAAGTTTAATAGTTAACCTCTTGTAAAACATAATTTTCTGACAATATTTTCTGGTCATCATGTTTCCATCTTCCTAAAGTTCACTTTTTACGCAGTCGATTTTTATTTTTAAATTAAATTTTTTTAGTTAGGATTATTTATATTGAATTTTGATTACTGTCATGTCTTTAGTAACACTCGCAAGATTAAGACAATTCGATTGATGTAAGAATCATCGAAATCGGCCCCCGCGTTTGGTCTCTAGACAAAGGAAGAAACATACATACATGATAATCACATTGAACAATCGCATGTTCAAAACTACTGAAAAAAAAGGGCTGTTGCTAAGAAAAATGTGTTACCAAAGTTACTAACAAGTTTCAAGAATTTGGTTTTCGGCATCATATAAAGAGAGTAGTGCAATAGATTTCTAATTGTAAGTTCCCAAAATTAAGTGAATGAATAAATATGAATGTACTACACTTTACGAATATTGGTAATAACTAAATTTTTGATATATTGCTGTATATTTGCATAGTTCCATAACAAACAACAGGGATTTTCCTTATAAAAAAATCTATGAAATATACTGATTGATTTGATTGAAAAAATGAACATGATGTTCATAAAATAAGATGTGGACTGCGACTGAAAGATAAACGTTAGTCACTATCTCCCATCGTTCAGGATGACATTCTCAATTGAATTTTGTATAGAAATATTTTTCTGTGAATTGAAAAATCCACGATAAATTATTTTTTGGGAATATCTAACAGAAAACAACTTTCCCGGCTAGAGCCACGGTGGGCATTGAACTTCATCCAATAGATATTCTGAAAGGACCCAAACTCAAAAGGAAAAATCTGTAGAAGAAAATTTGCATTTTCATTCAGATCGTTATTTGATTTTCCATTCCAGTTTTGATTGAGAACTCATATAGATGAATGAGGCAAAGAAGAATGTTTTCCAAAACAGAGAACTCACCAGAAATCATTTGTAACATTGACGCAAGAGAGGCATCGTATTCACTAGGTCCTCAATACATTTTTGTCGACGAAAATTTATTTCACGCTTCTACGATCATGAATTCCCCTCAAGAGGTTATCTTGAACGATAAAAGACAGTGACTTGAGTTTATTTTCCAGTCGCAGATGATTCTACATTTGATTTTATGAACAACCTGTTCATATTTTCAAACAAATCAGTCTATCATATAGGTTTGAATGTCAAAAAAACACTAATTTTCTAACTTTGCAGAGTGAAATTGCTTCTGGAAAATGAGTTTTCAATTTTTTCCGGTCTTCCTGATCGTGGAAACGTGAAACATATTCCCGTTGATAAAGTGAAGACCTCTTGCGTCAATGTTACAAATAATTTCTGGTGAATACTCTCTTTTCGAAAACCTTCTTTTCATCTATATGAGTTCTAAGTTAAGACTGGAAAAAAAAATCAGATGAATATCTGAATCAAGATGCAACCATAATCATGGGCTGAAACCATAATCATGGGAGACTTTAATGTACATAACGCTGCCTGGCTCAAATTCTCTAACAAAACAGATGATGCAGGTCGTCAAGCCGAGGCCTTTGCCATCACTCATGGTCTAGAACAACTGGTCGAGCATCCCTGATGTCAACAACCAGTCTGCCAATACACTAGATCTTTTCCTCACCACCAATCCTGACCCGTATAGAATAGAAGTTTGTGCCCCACTTGGAAACTCTGACCACACCCTCATCTTCACAACATGCTCTTTCCATTTACCATCGAGCTGCACAATACCACCCCGTCTCATGTGGCATTACAATTCGGCCGACTGGGAAGGTCTTCGTATGTTTTTCTCAGCGTTTCCATGGAAGAGAGTTTGTTTCTCTTCAGTTGATCCAACACGATGTGCTGAGACAATTTCTGAAATCATCATGTTGGGGATGCAAACTTACATACCGAATACCGAAAGAAGAACATCATCCGATAAGACCTGGTTTAACAGAAACTGCTCTAGAGCTGTGGCTTCCAAACAGGCAGCATACCATCGATGGCTAAAAAATCCGGGCCCTGAGACCAGAGCAGCATATGTCGAGGCTAGAGGCATATGTAAAGAGACAATAGAATGCTCAAAAGATGCCCACAAAGCCAAAATAAGATCAAAACTTGCTGAATGTCCTAACGGATCCCGTTCATTTTGGTCTTTCGCCAAAGCTGTGGGAAGAAACTTCACTTCCAGCTCATTTCCTCCCTAACCAAAGAAGATGGAACACTAGCAACGACTGCCCAGGAAAAGCCAATATCTTTGCGCACCTATTTGCTGTAAATTCCACTCTGGATTCATCGGGAAAACAACCCCCGAACATTACACCTATTGACAGTCACATGCCCGAGATCACCTTTCGCCAACGTACTATCAGAAAGATTTTGCTGGGTCTCAACACCAACAAAGCCTGTGGATCTGACGGAATCCCGCCGATTGTTCTCAAGAAATGTGCCCCCGAACTAACACCTGTTCTTTGCAAGTTGTTCGACCACTCTTACAAATTGGGGGTATTTCCGTCCAATTGGAAAATTGCAAGAGTACAGCCAGTCCCTAAAAAGGCAAAAGGCCCTACCTAGCAACTACAGACCTATCGCACTGCTATCTATTATTTCAAAGGTCATGGAAAAGCCATCAACATCGAGCTCATGAAATATCTGGAAGACTCAGGAATTGTCAACGATAGGCAATATGGCTTCCGCCATCAGAGATCAACTGGTGACCTGCTCGCTTACGTCTCACATATATGGCAGCTATCTATTGAAAAGTATGGAGAAACTTTAACTGTGGCATTAGATATCTCCAAGGCGTTCGATCGAGTTTGGCACCAGGGACTCTCGCCAAGCTTCCGTCTTATGGCTTGCCCCTCAGCTGTGTTCTCTGCTTGCTAGTTTTCTCTCAAACAGGTCTCTCCATGTAGTGGTCGATGGAGTTTCATCTGACACTCTACTCATAAATGCTGGTGTTCCGCAAGGATCCATTCTCGCACCAACACTATTTCTACTTCACATCAACGACCTGTTGAAAGCAACTTCATGTCCAGTACACAGCTTGCTGATGATAGTACCCTCCATACTGCTTTCTTCCCGGGCCCCTATATCAGCCCGTGAAACCAGAAATGAACGAGGAAGAAATGTTAACAATATAAATATGGACTTAGCAACAATTCTCGAATGAGGATCTAATAACTTGGTAGAATTCAATGCAAACAAAACACAAGCATGTCTTTTCTCTAGAAAAGCCGATCTCACTGTGCCTAACATAACTTTGTCAGGAGTAACCATACCACTGAAGCCATCCATATCGATGCTTGGTATTACTATCAGCAATAAACTTTCCTGGGAAAATCACGTGAGGTCCATTGCCAAAAGTGCATCCCAAAAACTTGGTTTTCTGTTTTGTGCCAAGAGCTATTTCACCCCCAGTCAGCTGCTTATGATCTATAAGGCACAGATCCGACCTGTCCTGGAATACTGTTCCCATATTTGGAGTGCGGCACCTAAACATATCCTGAGGCTATTGGATTCTGTCCAAAAAAGGGCAATTCGTCTCGTCGGTGATGCCTTGCTCACAAACTCGCTCACTTGTCTGGAACACCGTAGAAAAGTTGGCGATTTGTCTCTATTTTATAGATATTTTCATGGGCGATGCTCTTCTGAACTATCAACAATCGTTCCTGCTTTGGCAGTCTCTTCGAGATTAACCCGTCAAGTTCAGTCATCACACCCCTCCGTGGTCACTTTGGAAACCTGCAGAACATCACTTTCCGAAGACTCGTTCATCCAACGAACAGCGAGGCTTTGGAACTCATTGCCTAGGGAGGTGTTCCCCGAGGCATACAACCTTCAGAAATTTAAGAAGAACACCAACTCCTACCTTCTTTCCCTAGGTTCCCACGATGTTCTCTGAACATTACAGGATATCCCTTTTCGTGGGAACCAGAACATAAAAAAAAAATTAGTTCAGATTTTTTTTTGAGTTAGGGTCCTTTCAGAATATCTATTAGATGTAGTTCAATGTCTAGCGTGGCTTTATCTGGGGAAATAGTTGGTTTCTGTTAGATATTCACAAAAAATAACTCCATTTTTATCGTGGATTCTTCAATTCACAGAAAAATCATTCTTTTCAAAATTCAATTGAGAATGTTTCCTTTTTCAACAATATCCTGATGCCCTCGATTTTGATATACTTTTTTTGTCAGAGGAGAGGGAATCTTGCATAGACACCGGTCTTTCCGGTGTGCCGGATTCTCACCGACTAAAAACCTCTCCTCTTTTCGTCCTGCCCCCCACACCGGAATCCGCTTTCGCATTACTTCAGTGTGAGGGCTGTCCTTCCCTTCAGGGAATTCTGCTTTCTCTTTTCTTGGTTTCTATTATTGCTCTTACAGTTCTATATGTTTGTTTCCCGTTTCCTCAGATTCCATCAATCCCTCCATCATGTTTTGGGCGTCGAATATCCTATTGTTTGAGTCTTCGTACTGTCTCCTTGTGTCAGCCCATCTGGGGCATAGAAACAAGGTATGTGATGCATCGTCAACTGCTTGGCAGTATACACAATCACTCGACTCTGCTCTCCTCTGTGTGAGGAAGTAGTCGACTTCTCCAAATGGTCTGTCAAGCCATCTTCGTATGTCCTGGATGAGGCTCCTGGTCCAGCGCCCATACTTTTCCTGATTCCACTTTTCTTGCCAGCGTGTCATTAAATTACCTCTAGCCGTGTCTCCGGGTACTCGGTTGTATTTTTCATTTCTCTCTCGGATTTGGAGTTCTATAGGAGGGATTCCAGCGATAACTCTCACTCCCTAGTTTGATACGATTCGATGAGCACTGCACACCCGTAGGCACATCTGCCGTTGAACTCTCATTAGTCTCTGTGTAAATTTTTCATTTGCTGTGACTGTATGCCATACTGGCGCAGCATAGAGCAGCTGCGAATGGAGAACGCTGGCAAGAAGAAGTCTCTTTGACGCTCTGGGACCTCCAACATTTGGCATGAGACTGCCGACTCGATTTTGATATTATTTCCAATACTATCGATTCGTCTTATATTTTTACTTTTCGCAGCTGCACAATCAAAACAGGAATTGGTTTGAATGGCATCTTCTTTATCGACTGTTATTTCCAGATGATGCATGTAGCCGGTCAGAGTCCGAACAGTATCGTGACGTCACGCTACAGAAATGCCACTCCGAGCGGACGGAGAATTTACCGATTTTTAGCGAAAAATTAAGGCGAAAATAGTTTTTTCCGGCGGTATTATTGTTTTTAGTGATCAATATCTGTAATAAAAGTGTTTCTTTACAGATTTTACACGTCATGTCCCAACCTGATCCAGGGGTGAACCATGCGTTTGTATAGCGATTTCAGTTTCCATATAGTTTGATCCTACTGTTTATTTAACATGATTGTATTGTAATTTTGAATTATTCTATTTGGGAAGTTATCATTGGAACAAAAAAACTAGATAAATATATATAGAGTGGTATAAAAATATGTTTACTCAAATTGCCTTTTGAGCCTAGATTGTCAAGAAAATCGATCATTTGTGATTTTGGGCACACAAGTAACATTTGGTTCACTTATATATTGTTATGGGATTGATTTTGAGTTTAAATATTTTCCTTTATTTTAGATTTGTTTCAAAGATTTCATGAATGAATCCCTATCATAACAAAATGAAAACTCCGGCTAAGTTGTCTCACCCTTTTTCAAACCTCTTTCTACCTTATCCCAGCTCAATCGGTACGCCTATGAACAAACAGTCACCTCTCGTTTGACAATAATGCCAATTTGTTGAACGTCTTGATATCAAATATGCTGTTTAGTGGGGAAAAAGTGTGGTTAGATGTTCAAAGATAAAACACATATTGCAGAAAATAATTAAATGGTTGTTTTCATTCAGATAAAACCTTGAAAACTGTCCTACCCTGCGAAAATTACCTTTTCGACTAAAACAAAAACAATAATGTGATATGGTGCAATTTGTAATTAATATTAGTTGAAAAAAAATTTGAAGGTTATCATCAGTCCTTTAGCATCGAAAATTGTTGAATTGTTTAATCAAAAGTAACACAGTGAATCAGATACTCAGTGTTAGTTGATAAATCTGAAGCGTTGCACTTTAGAGAGTTCTGCCAATAGAATTCATGTTACTCTTCTATTGTGATGTTTCCCAGCCTCATGGAAATACTTGTGTCATTGGAACTCACAGCTTCCTTGCATCCAAAACAGATTTTTGTTCCTGTGACTGGTTTTTGCAGGATTTCTCGTTCGGTCAATAGGTGAGCGGAATTTTATAACATATTACTTCTCCCAGTTGTGCCTTAATCAAATTGATCTCGTTCTGGAATGGTTTTGGTAGCTTTTCCTTGAAATTCACTATTATTTCTCTTCGAAAAATGTATACGTGGTTGCTTTCTTTTTCAATTTTTAGATCTCCTCCAAAACTTGTTATTTCTTCCCATGGCAACACTCATATTTTATCTTTCTCACAGATTTAAGAATTTCTTGCTATTTTCTACATCATTATTTGTCATTCTAATCAATTTTAATGATTTTATTGATGAAATCTAATCCTAAACCTTATAAACTATGTACAAATTCGTATAAAATTTATTTTTGACAATTTTCTGCTTTCATATTTTTATATTTTATCACTTTTCCCACACAATCCTCTCGACATCTCATTGGTGGGTTTCCTGTTGATGAGTTTTATCATACAGGATGTTCCAAATTTATATATCAATTGATCTACTGTTTTTCATAATTGTGCATTTTCCTTGGATGTATTGTTGGTCACATACTTCTGACAATAGAAATACTTCAGGACTGACATTTTTGATACATGTAAAAAAAATTGCAAAATGAACATAGCATTAACCACGATAACTGAATCACCTAATAATAATAATAATAAGTTCAATTGTTTTATAATATTTTCTAACATAACAATATATATTTATATACTTATGAAAATCAGCAAGCATTTATTACCCGCATCTCGGTTAATTTGAAAATTCTCATAAAAATTTCAAACCATTGACAATACACTATCAATCTATGTAAATCTTTTTCAGTGAAAGTGCCGAATTGTTTATGATCTCAAAATATCAATTAATAATTTTTGTAATTGAATAATTCAAATTTTTTATTATAGATTTATTACTGCCATATTTGTCAGAATTGTATCCTAATTGATGGTTTGATTTGTTTGAAAATATGAACAGGATGTTCATAAAATTAGATGTGGAATCATCTGCGACTGAAAAATGAACTTCAGTCAGTATCTTCCATCGTTCCAGATGACCTCTTGTGGAGTTTTCATTCTGAAAAGAGAAACATCCTCAATTAATAGTGAATAGAAAGATTTTTCTGTAAATTGGAAAATCCACGATCAAAATGAAGTTTTTTTTTGTGAATGTTTAATAGAAAACAATTCTTTTCCCGGCTGAAGCCACGCTGGACATTGAACAACATCTGATAGATATTATGAAATGACCTTAACTCAAAAGAAAAAATCTGAATTTGATAATTTGCATTTTCATTCAGATAGTGATTTGATTTTTAATTCCAGTCTCATTCAAGAACTCATATCAGTGAAAGAGGCAGAGGAGAATGTTTTCCAAGAGAGAGTACTCACCAGAAATCATTTGTAACATTGACGCAAGAGAGGCATCGCATTTACTAGGTCTTCAATTGATTTTTTCGACGAAAATCCATTTCACGCTTCAACGATCAGCAGGAAGACCGGAAGGAATGGAAAACACATAGTCTAGAAGCAATATCACTTTGCAAAGATGGAAAAAAGTTAGAAACATTTCTTTTGGAGAGACACTTTGAAATTAGTGTTTTTTGACAATAAAACCTGTCATGGGGTATGATAGATTGATTTGTTTGAAAATATGAACAGGATATTCATAAAATCAGATATGGAATCATCTGCGACTGAAAGATAAACTTTAGTCACTATCTTCCATCGTTCAAGATAACCTCTTGTGGGGTATCCATGTTGAAAAGGGAAACATTCTCAATTGACTATTTTGAATAGAGATATTTTTCTGTTAATTGAAAAATACATCGTATTCACTAGGTCCTCAATACATTTTTGTCGACGAAAATTTATTTCACGCTTCTACGATCATGAATTCCCCTCAAGAGGTTATCTTGAACGATGGAAGACAGTAACTTGAGTTTATTTTTCAGTCGCAGATGATTCTACATTTGATTTTATGAACAACCTGTTATCACACACACACCACCACAAGAGGTTATCTTGAACGAGATAACCTCTTGTGGGGTATTCATGTTGAAAAGGGAAACATTCTCAATTGACTATTTTGAATAGAAAGATTTTTCTGTTAATTGAAAAATACATAATGGAAGTGAAGTTATTTTTTGTGAATGTCTAACAGGAAACAACTACTTTCCCGGTTGAAGCCACGCTGGACATTGAACTTCATCTGATAGATATTCTGAAAGGACCTTAACTCAAAAGAAAAAATATAGTCGGGGAAGTAGTTGTTTTCTGTTAGACATTCACAAAAAATAACTTAATTTTTATCGTGGATTTTTCAATTCACAGAAAAATCTTTCTTTTCAATATTCAATTGAGAATGTTTTCCTTTTCAACATAATTGCTAGATCACTAATTCTCAATCCTTATTGGACGGGATGTATCCTCAATCCTTTTTGGAAGTGCTTTCAGATGAATTCTCAACGATCAATAAAATTTTCAAAACAATCAAATCTTTGAGAATATTTTTTTTTTGGTTCAGCTACAATTTGACCAGTTGTATTTTTTTCAGTAGTGACTGATATTGAATTCTTTTTTTTGCCGTAAAAAAATATTTGTGTTGTTATGAACTTCCAAATTATATTTAGTAAACAATTATTTTTATAAAGTAAGGGAATATTGTTATGATTTAAAAAGTTTCTCTTCAGGCAATTTTGGTCAGTTAGAATAATGTTTCGTAGTTGTTTCGATTTCGAATGGATTTTCCTAATTTTCGAATACCGATTCAAATAATTGCGATTGTTCCCTATGGACTATAGTTATGAGAAATTTTTGTTTTTACAAATTAGTTTCCATAATCGAGAACTCGCAGTTTGAATATGAATTTGGATTACCGTCACGATTCTTAAATTCTTGGGATTTTTCCATTGGGTTTGTAAAGATGTACCCACTTTCATTCAGAACACGCACGAACAAACCTTATGATATTGATATCCCGATTATAATAATAATAATAGTTTTAGTATCCACCATGTAATACAGTGAAATGTGTTTATATGAATAATTAACACAAAAAACATCAATTACGGACACACATATATCGGAGCAAGAGATGAATAAAGTTTCTGTTCTTCCATCACAACCAAAAGAGATAAAGAAATATGATTTAACAGCGGAATGACTCATTTGATCTCAACTTTACAGTGAATTCGAAGGAGAGATGAAAATAAAAGAGAACAGAAGAATCGGAAGAAAAAAGCAAAAAGGGACAGAAAAGGAAGAAAGAGAGAGCAATATTTATATTCTGGTCATGAGTTCACTGGGCTCAAAGTAAATATTGTTTGAATTTGAAAAGGAATGCTTTTCCATGTAATTCTAGAAATGTACAGTCCAGTTCTAAAATATTATGTATGCGAATGTCCTGAATTTTAATTTTTCATGAAGATAGGGTGGTGTGTTCGTTTTGAAGATGTTGTGGAACATACACGCCATATGATAACGTCGCTTGTTATACATATAGAGCCATTTCAATTGTTTGATCTTCTCCGAAATGAATATTCGATTGAATTTACCTATGCCATGAATGAGACGAATACACGATGTTAGCACTTTCTGTATTCGACGAGCATCTACTATATTCAAACAAAGAGCGTATACAACACCGCAGTGGTTGAAGTGTGACACTTACAATGAATTAAAGAGTATTTTTTTTACCTCCAGGAACTGTCTTTGCGTGTAGATCAGCTTAAGAAAAGAGTAGGCATTCCTCAATTTATTTCGTAATATGTTTTTTGAAACGCATGTCTACTATCAAGCCCAAATTTTTGTGGGAAGATTCAATAGGTATTTCCGTATCTCCTATTTTCAAGGCAACTTGATTTTTTGGTAAGTCTGATATATTTTGTTTACCAAATATCCTAGCCACGGATTTCTTTGGATTAATTGCCAGAGCATCATCGGTTGATAATTTTGGTAAGGAATTAAAATCGGTAATAATACCATCTACGGCTATTGCCAGATCCGAGAATTCGAATGGCAATTATCATCAGCGTAAAAATGATAATTACAGTCTTTCAAAATTATAATGAAATTCGAAATATACAATGTGAATGAGAGTAGTCCCAGGATACTCCACATGGTAGTTTCATAGGAGTGGATTTCTCAGCATTAATTTTCACCATTTATGTTCCATTAGGTTGTTATGAAACCATCAGAGAGAATGCTGACTCACTGAATCCGAAGTAATATAACATTGAGTATATCATGATCGACTCAATCAAATCCCCTTGAATAGTTGGGAAAAATTTCATTTTTATCAGTCTTCTCTAAGATGTCGTTCACCGCATATAAAAGGGCTGTTGCACAGCTATACCCGTTTCTGAATCCCGATTGTGTTTCAATTATTTTTTCGATAATTTTCGATCAAGTTGGCAGAATACTAATTGAACAAAGATCACTGTATTCCATTGGTTGACTTATTTTTGGTGAAGGGATGACATTAGCAAACATCCAGGTGTTGGGAAAATAGTTTTTCGAGAAACATTGATATAGTATATGGGTATAATGAGTATTATAGGAGGACAACAAAGTTGAATGATTGTTATATCAATATCATCATTGCCAAATGCTTGCGATTTTATATTCACTATTATATCAGGAATAGTTTAATCGGAGACATGTTTGAAAGAAAAATTGCTTTCAATTCCAGTTTTAATATTGGTATTATAATAATGGGTCAGTTCACTGGTTTCTGGCATGCAATTTTTTGTAGGCCCAATAAAGTATTTATTAATGTTCTCGACATTCTTTAAATAGTCCGGAATTTCATAATTTTTATTTTTTGTGACATTACATTTTTTATGTCCATGCCATTTTTTTGGGCTGTACAATTGCTAAATGAGTTCAAATATACTTTTTTCAAATTTGCTCTCTGTGTTCATTTCGGTTACTCAGATAAATAAGTGATCTATCGTCGTTTTAAAGAGGACGTTGTAGAGAAGTACCATACCTATCAGACTGGCTGACGTAAGGTTTGTCAGTTTGGAGTAGTGATTCCAAGTGGGAATTACCGTTGAGTGTTACTATTTTAGACTGTCAGTATGAGAGAGCCTAGTGTTTAGTGATCAGCTGATAGTACGATCTTCGACAGGCAATAGTGGGAGCCACTTCAGAGAAAAATATCTGAGACAACATAGGTGCGAAATATTCCAGTGTGAATTCACATACATTTAGTCCAGAATTGGTTTCAGAGGATCAAGATGGGCCAGTATTTTGTTTCATTTTATATATTTTTTCGACGTCTCAGCAATGTTATAGAATTTATTTTCATTTCGGTATTGATTTCTTTTTTTTCCATTTTGAAACCTAATATTCAGAACCAGTTCGGCTCTTGGAACTTTTAGTTCATTTCAAACTTTGATTCAACTTTAGGTTGACTTTCATAAAGAAGCTCCTAGCCGTTTGCAAAGAAAACAGAAATTGCATTGGGAAAGATCGGCTTGGAGACGACAAGTGCAAGTCGTCACTCTGCAGTTTTTATTTTTTGTGACATAGATTTTTTGAAGTTCATGCCATTTTCTTTGGGTGTATAATGTGGCAGTTGAATATTTCGAAATTTATTGAGGGCTTTATTTCTAATTTTCTTCATGGTATCTAGGTGCATGTTTTCTGTCTCTAGGAATGAAAGTTTTTTTGGCAGCCTGAATATTGATAAGATCAGTAATATTTTTACTGAGTATGTCCACTCCAATATCAATGTCATCAGTTTTGAAAATGAGGTAACAGGGAAAGGTCCAGGACATTTCTCTGAAAGTTTTCTTCATTTATACTTTTCAAATCCATAGACGTATTTTTTTTCTCAACATCTCGAAATTGGTAATTTAAACCGAATCAACAATATATACTGTTATGGTCTGATACTGTTTTCCACCCAAGAGTGATAGTCATCAGAGCTGAAGTTTGTGATGATCATAACGATGAGAGTTTCAGATGAATTCATTGTTCTAGTATGATTGTTGATAACTTGAGAAAAGCTGAATGACACCAAGGGACATATAAACGTTGGTTAACATTAGTTCATGGTCTTCTATCACTGTAACTTGGAACAGAGTGTAACCCAAAGGCTCTCACTCTTTCGACTGAAATAAGAGGGCAACAGCCATTCACGAATTCAGAATGTTGACTAAACAAGGACTAGAAACCGATTTCCAGCCCTTGCCATTATGATAGTTCTCAAAAATGGCTGAGAAAGGAGTTTTAGATCAGAAATTGGAAAAAATGTATTTCTATAGAAGATGCAGCTTTCACTACCCAGTATGGATTGGTAAGTAGCCCATCACTCCAGGGAGTGCCTGGGACGTTTGAAGCGCGAGGGGTCGTCTGAGTTATAATCAGTGGCTTCCCTCACGGAGGGGTTTTCATGGGTTATTGCGCAATCTAAAACTTTCCGATTGCGATCTCTGATAATACTCCTGATAGAAGGCACGTTCAAGTCTTCGAGGATCCGATCGTTCCTCACATACCACGGAGCGTTCGTTATCATCCGCAGGACTACCATTTGCACCCGTTCCAGGACGCGAATGCTAGTCCTGCAGGTCTGGCCCCAGGCGGCTGAGGCGTACAAAATGACAGGCCTGAACATCATTGTATTAATCAGAACTTTGTTCTACAGAGAGAGTTTGCTCTTCCTGTTAATCAGGGGCTACAAAGTACAGATTTTCTTGGCAATCCTATTCTTGATGATCTTGACGTGTGATCTCCGTTACTCACAGGTACTTGACCTGCTCCGACCATTCTATCTTCCTTCCAGAGACAGACCTTGCCCTTTCCGGGTTGATTCAGCTTTATTTTCCACTCCAGGTATCACTGCTGGAGGCCATTCAATGCATTCTGCAAATAAACGACACCCATCAAGTGGTTGGCTGGGGAAGAAAGCAAAGCCGTATTGTCAGCGAATGAGGAGATCTTCACGTGTTCACTTCTTGGAATATCGGATGTGTGAAGGGCGTACAATAACGGAGACAGCACTGCGCCCTGAGGAACACCGGCCTCAATGTCTCTCAAATTCGAAAGAGAATTGTCGAACTTTACCTGAAATGTCCTATCCATGAGGAAAGACTTGATCCACTCCACCAGGCTCTGAGGCAGGTGGAAGTCAATGAGTTTGGCCAGTAGTCCCTCATGCCAAACTCTGTCGAAAGCTTTACTGATATCTAACAGTATCATATGGGCACTGTTATTAACATCAAGTGGTATTATGGCGTCCTCCACCAGCCTCAGAACCTGAAGCTCGGTGGAATGAGCACGCCTAAAGCCAAACTGCTCATTCGGTAGGATATTTCTGTCCTCCACTTCTTCATCAAGCCTTTCTCGAACGACTTTCTCAGCCAATTTAGCGGGACTGCAAAGCAGACTGATCGGTCGATGATTTTGGGGAATGGTCGGGTTCTGTCCCTCTTTTGGAATCATGACCACAATGGCATGCTTCCACCTTCGAGGGAATCAAGTTGTAGAGAGTTGTTAATTATATTCAAAAGTGACTGTACTTGGTTATCCGGAGAATACTTGATCATGCAATTAGTAATTCCGTCGTAACCAGGTGCTTTTTTAGGATTCAGTCCATCAATATGTGCCTTAAGTTCATCCATCGAAGCCGGACGAATGACATCATGATTGGGTTCTCTTAGAGAACGACGAACCCGATCTTCCAGTGGAAAATCTTGATCCTGATCATCGTCTGGGTGCCCGTTCAATCTAAATTGCCTTTCCATCGTATCTGCAAAGGCTTGAGCTTTGGACTCGGGGTCCTAGCACATACCGGCCTCACCATGAATTGGAGAGAAATCAGACTTTTTTCACTTTAAATTTCGATGAAGTTTCCAAAGCTGATCATTGTTGTCTGAAATTTGAAGTATTGTGCCAAATTTTTTATTCCTGAATTCAGATATATTTTCTCTAACCTCCCTATTCATTAGCTCGGCATTTCATTAGCTCGGATTCGGTACGCAGGAAACGAACTCGTTTGATATGCTCTCTTGGCACGGTTTCTTTCCCGATTGAGATTTTTCATTCTCTGCGAAAATTCGTCACGAAGGTCAGGAGCCGGTTCCCTCCGGGAGGAATACTTCAAAGCATTCTTGATGGTGAGTTCATAACGAGCTACGACCGCATCCAACTCAAGTGAAGAATCCATTCTCTAAGGAGCGCAGTAGGCTGTCTCCAGGAGTGAAGTGAATCTCTCCCAAACCACTTTTGTACTCAGACGATCTGTTTGGGGCGTGGATCACCCCCTAGTGACAAAACCACCGGGTTGTGATCAGATCCAAGTTTGGAGAGAACGTGGATATCCCAGTTCCAGGTGATGTTCCTGGCCAGGGCAATGTCCAAGTACATCGAGCCTGAGGTGACCAAAATGCGTCGGCGTCTGGAGCCAATACCTGGTATTCATACCTGTCACTATGTTGCCACATTCGCCTACCATTCATGATGGTAACACGACTCCCTTGTGTGTGCTTAGCGTTCAGATCACTCATGACCAAAACAGGTTTATCTGTTTTCATCAAAATTGTATCGAGCGCCTCAGGAAGTATTCGATTGTTCGGAGGGTAATAAGCACTGATTAAACGCATAGGACCACTCCTCGTGTTGAGAACCATGCCTCTTGTTTCTATACCGTGGGTATCATCACTGGAGTTGCCAAGCTGAACATGCAAATGACAACGTTTCACCAAAATGGCAACGATGCCACCCGGACGCTCAAGTCGATCATTTCTAAGCATTTTGTAGTTAGGAAATCCAACAGTTTCTCCATTAGGACGAGTCTCCTGCAGAAAAGCTACATCAATGTTGTTTTCCACAAGAAACTCTTGAAACTCAAGTCTATTCTGGAGAAGGCCGTTACAATTCCAACTCATGGGTAACATCAGAAATCATATCCAATACATTTATATTGAAATCACTGACACATATGACATCATTGAAATTTCAAAATAAATTCGAAAATATATCCTCAATGCGGTCTATGAATTTAACGGTATGAACATTTCCA